>APFE031298454.1:111519-143948 GCA_000404065.3 Pinus taeda | reverse complement strand
TTGGAACTCTTTGAACAAATCCACATATTTTGGTTTTTGATCAGGGGGCAGATTTTTGGACAACTTAATCATTTTGGGCTGTTCTGCTATCCCTATGTTGTGTTCTTCTATAGCAGCATTTAAAGGCTCCATTTTTGGCTTTTTGGGCACATCATTGTCATCAAACATGTATTCTAATGGAGTAAGGCCAGCAGGCAGAAAATTACTCTTTAGATCGATAAACTCATCCTCTGCTTTGGTTGTTTCCTCTAAACATATTTGTTTCAGTTGTTCTATGTTTGCATTGTCAAAAACAGTTGGGTTAAGGATTTTTTTAGCTGTTGCAGCTATTACAACCTGCTGATTTTCTTCTGTTAGCTATTGGGAGTCATTCATGGCATCCATGTCAATGTTTGTATTCAAAAATTCACCCTCAAGAGTAAGGAAATTGTTAATCTGGGCATCATTTTGAAACACTTGCCATTCCTTAACATTGTTAGGGATCGAGGGTCTATGTTTTATCTCAACAGTGAAATGGTGATTTGGTTCAAAGGGAAGCTTGCATGTGCTAGAAAAAGTTGCTAGACTGTGAGCATGAATGTTATGGTCTCTTGAAATTTTGGCAAGGTTGGACTCATCGAAAGAATTGAGTATTTCTGTAGCAGCAGTCCTGTAGGCTCTCATTCTACTGTCATTAGTAACAAAGTTACCTTTCATTTGTTGTATAATCAAGTCGGAGTCACCTAGAATGGACACTTTTGTAGCACCTAGGATTTTGAGCAATTTGAGGCCTAAGAGGAGAGCTTCATACTCTGCCATGTTGTTTGTACATCTGAAATTTAGTCTATAGGCATGGCCTTCTGCGTGATTATCATGTGTATTGTAAATCCATACTCCTACCCCTACTCCTAACTTATTGACGGAACCATCAAACTCTAAATACCATGTGATTTCTTGGTTGAAGTTTGTACCAAGAGTTTGAGTTAATTGAGGATTGGGCAGACTTAAAATTTCTGTTTCGGGAGGTTCTTCTTGCTTACAGGTTGCCTTGACTGTTGTGACAATTTCATGGGCATTGGCAACTGATTCCTCATTGATGCATGTTTTTTGCTCTAAGGCTAAAGGCTTATCATCAGTTGGAGGATTGGTGTCATCATTAAATAAAATAAAAGAATCCATATCATAATGGATTGAGTAAATTGGAAAATTTTGGGGCTTTTCCTCATTTCTTACCACATACTTCATCAGTGTTTCTCTATACAGTCTCTTTGGTTGCCCAAAGACAGATATAGTGGCATAAGAGAGGTCAAGTTGAAGGGATCCTTGCAGTTTTGCCCCCCATGATCTTGATAGGAGCATGCCATACTTTGTGGGAATGTCGGCAACTACTACGTCCATTAGGATTGTCTTGTTGGGAAATTGGACTAGAGACACACAAAGGTCTTTGATTAAGCCTAAACATTTGACTTGACTTGAGTCAAAGGAGTATAAATCTTTATAGGGTCTTGTGACATCAAGGTTCAATTTTTCCATTACAGCTTTGGGCATAAGGTTATGTGAGGCTCCTGAGTCAAACATAATTATGCAAGATTTTGTCATGTATGTGTAGACTGACATAAAATGGTGGAACAGGTCCATATGTTGATTTTCCATTAACTTCTGGACCAAACAATAGCTCAGGGGTATCATCTAAAACATTTACATCATCCCTGACCTCTGGTAGTTGAAGTGACCTTTGGATTTGTTGCCTATATACATCATGCTTGGCAAGTTCTGAGAGGGAAATGGATATCTTGAGTTTTCCAATTTCTAGTTCTAAGTTGAATGGTTTCTCTAATGGAATCTTAACGTCGGTAGTAGCAGATTTCTCTTTTTCAGGCACACTCTCTGTGTTTCGTTTTGAGTGTTAGCGTTATGATGAATGTTAGTTTGTGGTATTTCTGTTTTGGGAATATTTTTTAGAGTGCCATTTGGACTTTCTTTTGAGGGAGAGGAAGATAGAGGCTGATCAATAGGAGGTTGTGCGTCTGTTATATCTTCCACAATTACCTGATGTGGGTTTGGGACAGCAATATCAACTAGTTCTGTTATGACAACATTGTTTTTAATTTTGCTGGGCTGTTTGCTATCCTTTGTTCTGCTAGATGCAGGGACATAAATGGTCCTTGTTCTTAACTTATATTGTTTGTGCACTTCATACACAGCAGAATCATAACCTTGTTTGAAATCAAAAGACTCTCCCGACTTGGTTTGAAATTGTTTTACATCAGGGTAGTTTCGGTCCTCTTGCGTGAGAAATATTTGCTGTTCATTTTTCGAATCTATCAGGTTCATGTGAGCCTCATCTGTGGGCTCACTGGATGTGGATGCCTCCGCATAGTTTTCTTGGAAAGGAGGCCCAATATCATGGTTGGGACTAGCCCTTCCAGCGTTTGTGGTTTGATTTTTCCTGAAGTTTGGGTTCCTTATGGTGTTGGACTATTGTCCTTCCCATGATGATTTTCTCTCAACGCTCTCTACTCTGTCTCCTAGCCTATGCATGTTGCTGATGCTAGCATCTAGTTTTTGATCTAAGGCTGAGGGTTCTTCCTTGAAAGTGGTTCTTCTCTCGGTTCTGGCTCTGTTTCTTTTGGTAATTAGGTTTGCTTCCACACTGACAACAACATCTTGCATCTCTGCAAGGCTTTGAGGGGCTCTTTCCCTTAACTGATATGCCATTTCAACATCAAAACCATCAGGGAATTTGTACAAAGCAAGATCAGGTGGAGGTCTCAAATTTTGTGGTATTGCATTGTAAATGTTATTAAACCTTGCACAGTAGTCCAAAACAGCCTCTTGAGGTCCTCTTTTGATAGTATCATACTCAGATAATATGTGCAAGGGGTATTTCCTTTTCTTCCATCTATTGATAAATGTCTGGTATAAGGCTTCTGGGTTCAATATGGAATTGGGTGTAAGCGCTCTAAACCAGGTTCTGACATCGCCTATCAAACTTTGGACAAAAATCTTCATCCTTACATTGTCATCATCAATCTCATAACTCTCAAAGTAATCCTGCATTTTCTTTGTATGCCGTAGGGCTGTGCAGGGATTTGTGCCATCAAAATAGGTAATTTTTGTCTGTTAATCCTAAGGCATAGCCTCGGGATTAGCCGACAGCTGTAAGGGCGCATATCTATTAGCCATGCTTAACAGGGATAAGTGGAACAACAGGGATAGGTGGAACAACTAGAGTGACAGGGATATTAGGAGTGGTACTGGTAGTATTTGTAGTGAATGGAGGTGTGGATAAAACGATTGGGGAAGTGGATGATGAACACGGGGAAGAAGGGCTTGAGCGGAACACAACTTTAACAGGGGTTAAAAATCTATTAGATTGGACTATATCGGGACCAGAAACAGTCAAATCTTCTTGCTGCTCTTGCTTTCTGCAGATTTTAGGGATTATGTTGGGATTTTCAAAAACAGCAGGGGATTTCGGATCTGGATTTGATCTTGTGTAGCGCGAATGCTTCTTGGGAGCCAGCTTCTAACTTGATTTTTGAGAAATTTTCTAAGAACACAAGTCGACCGAACTTTTTTAAGGCTGGTTTCTTCCTCTGTGGAGCTTCATACTGGTTTTGTGAGATTATCTGAGGAGGTCCCCAGTGGAGTCACCATTATGTTATCACTCAGGTTGTCCCTAAGCTCCTGAAGGGATACGGCCGAGGTAACCACAACCAATCTTTGGATTGTAGGTTCTAGCCCACCTGCAATCAGAGAGGGCTCGCTCTTTATGATTTAGCTTTGTTGATGAAGATTTTAGGCTAGCTATTGGGTTTAGGGGTTTTGATTTTTTGTTTGGATGGAAGATGAATATGAGGCAGATAATTCCAAGAAGAGAGGCAAGGGAAATTGTGATAAGTTTCAAACCATTGGGCATGGAGTCATGGATTGAGGCTTGCTGTTGTGTTTTCTTGGTCACAAGAGGATTAAGGAGCGGGATAGCTACACATGAAACAATAGCAATTAGATGAAAAGATGGGATGAAAGTCAGTGATGAAAGGCAATCAAGAATCTTTCATTAACTAACAGGGAAAGAGGTGAATGAATGGTTATCTAGGAGCAGTTAATAATTCCTAAACTGACATTCATATGTGAAAGAAACGACGTAAACAAGATCATTTAAGTATGCATGTTCATAACTATTCCTGATGAAAACATAGAGAAATTGTAGAAATTGAGCCTAGGGTGCAGCCAAGCATCCTAAACTATTCTTCTTTTCTGCAATTTAGATGGTGGATTGATGATAACACAAACATAAAAACTAAACAGAGTTAAAGAAACACTTATTGAACCATGTCGAAGCACAGGAATTCCATAGTCACTCCTCGACCAGTTAAACACAGCAGACAGTTTTTGAATTCATGCTTTTAGCAATCTTTGATTATAGAAAGTATCACATTTACAGTGCGAGTCTCTGCTCGAGAAAAATATCGAACTAACAAAGATCAAACAACCAACCAACCCCTACTCCATTTTTCAGGGTGGTATATATAAGTAAGATATCTAAAGTTATTTATTACAACTGACCTAACAGGTCTGCAGGAAAAAGCTTTCTAAACCTAACTTATGCTGGAATTAACTGTAAGTAAATCTTCTTTGGGCTGTGCCAGTGGCAGCTGGATCAAAATTGAGTTAATGTGATGTCCTCTATGGCTTGGTACAATGGTTCTGTCATAACTATGCATTGAGTTCTGGTCCACTGATCTCTTGTGAGTTTAATGTGCAGTCATTTGTGCTGGTGAGCTTTCAATGCGTCCTCAATCGCTTCTTGACTTTCAGGGCTTTCGTTTTAATGCTGGAATTGCCTCGAGCCCTGAGAAAATCTCCTTTGATACACTTTGCCGCTACTTTGATACTCTTTGACATGCTTTTTATCTTCACAACTCTGATACACTTTAACCTCTGAACTGGGTTTCTCTCTGTCTTCAGATATGTTTAAATTGGAAAAATCAGGCCTTTTCTGCCATTTCCGGTGCAAAAAGGGTCGAGGAATCAAAATCTTCCCTAATATTCTCCAATATGGTTCATTTCCCATAGCGATACGTGATTAGCGTTTCGCGCTAATCGCACATCGAAAACTGCCTCTGTTTTTCATTCCGGAGCTTCGAAGCTTGACTTTCGCGCTTGCGCGTTTTTCCTTTTTTTGGCTGCTGACGTTAGCATGACGTCAGCTGTACGGAGGATGGCATCAGCATGACGTCAGTAGTGGGGTCCTCTGGTACGGATGTGACGTCAGCATGCTGACGTCAGTAGAGTGACGTGGCAGTACGGCGGGGTGATGACGTGGCGGGACACGGTGGCAGGTGACGTGGGCTAGGCGCAGGCAAGAAGGGGTGAGGTGAAGCTGACGTGGCGGGATGACGCGATGCTCCTGTTACATGAGGGGAGGGTGGTTTTGGCAAGGCATCAGACCGCTTTTGATACGGAAGCGGTTTTTGTCAGGGGCGGCGCGATGCAATGGGAAGCCGCCAGCTGTCCCGGTGTACGACAGTAAAACCGTCGGACATCGTGTGCTAACGTGCCCACACAAGAGGGTGCCCGATATGAACGAGGGCCGTCGGATCTGGGGGAGGGGATCCGACGGTGGACGGGTGGAGAAAGTGCACGAGGTTTACTCAAAGAGCACGTGTGATAAACCTTTAATATTTCACGGTGCGGGTGGGTTTAGACTTTAGGAAAATGGTGTAATGGGTTTCGGCGCTTGGTGATTTATTAACCAAAATTAATAAATTCCAAAATACAATGCGCGGGGAGGGTTTTTTACATTTGAAAGGGGGGTTTTTTTTGTTTTGGAAGGAGTCCAAACACCTTGGGGGGAAATTTATGCAGAGATGGGGGCTCTTACTAAGGTCCAGATGACCTAGTAATTCCCAAGGGATGTTTATGGTTATATTTCAACCAGGGGGAGGGGATATTTACATAGGGGAGCTATTATCATAGTTTTAATAGGGGGAAGGGAAAATAGATAGGGAGTTAAATAATAATGTCAGTAGTTAATATGAAAATGACAAGAAGAGCACTAAGTTCCAGAGATCTTAGGCTTTGAAGGGGAGATAGAACTTTGTAGAGAAGTATGGACCCTCCTTGAGTAAAGCAGACCTTTACCAAGGCTAATGATATGGAAAATGATGAAGCTAAGAGGTATCAAGTAGATCTTGACCTCTTTAGGTGAATTAGTAAATGATTTAGGGAGTAAGAAGAAGAGGAAGTTAGTCATGCCTCGCTTGAAGTCCTTCAAATGGGAACTGCCTGCTGACTGTGATCTAACATTTTTTCTTCTTTTTGGTTTGGGTGCACTTGGACTTGCAGACCCAGCTTTTCAACTTTTTATTTTGATGTCTTCCTATCTACATCTACACTTATTTCTTCCAAGGACCCAGATTAGGCAGTTAGGCTCCTTTGGTTCTCTACCTTTCTAAGAATCTACGAAGATTAGGCTGTTTGGACAGATTATTCATTCTCTATATTCTAAAACAGGAAATTGAAACATAGGGAGACCAAGATTAAGCTGTTTGGACCTCCCTTTATCTGAAAATTTGTACAAAAATGAAATAACGCTTCAAAATTGGAATGCAGTAGATGAACTTTGAGTAGCATTCTCTCATGGCCTCTTCTTTTTTTGGTGACTGTTAGCAAATATGGAGCATTGCAGCATGCAAATTATGACATATTTGGCTTGTAAAAATGTCCATCATGAAATATGAGTAACCTGCTGTAGCAGGAGGCTAACAACTTCGATCTCACAACATCGATCATACAAGAAGAATATTGCTCTGGCTATTTGGTTTTTGCAGCGCTCTGGCTATGCCACTGCAGCTCTGCAGCTTTTCCTGACCCTCTGATTCTTGGGCTACCTTCTTGCGCTGCCTAGCTCAAGCTCTGTGGAACTCAGCAACGTATTGGCGCTCTGGTTTTCAAGCACTCTGGCACTCAGGCTTCTCTGAGTAAACCCATGGCACTGTCCAACAATCCCCGTCTATCTGTCTCTCTAGTGCTGCGGATCTCCATCAGGCGCAGCCTCCTCATTGAGGTGATTTTGGCACTCAGCATAGGCTCTCGGGCTCTCTCCCTCTCTAGCACGCAACCTCTCTACCACAGGTTCTCTGGCCTTCTCCAGCCTCGGCTCTCTGTCACCCATCGTGTTTTATAACATGTTTGGGACAAGGCCACTTAAGCATCAGAGGTATGTTGTTCAAGAATAGACACTGTTTGCATAGAAGATTCAATGGGCGCAAAAAACCTTCAAAAATAGGCCTTTTCCTGTTTAAACTAAAAATACATAGAAAACATTGAAAATCTGATTTAAAAGTCATAATGCCAGACTTCAAATTTCATTCAATTAGGTCCATAAACCTGTCGGGTCTATGCTATATCGCAATCACATATCGCTGAGGTCATTGGCCCTATATATCGGGGGAGTGCCGATCCACCATTCACTGATCACCAATCCGCCATTCACTGATCCACCGATATGTTGTTCGCTGATAAGCCGATTAGATATGGACCATTAATATGTTCCAACCGGACGATCCAAATTTCATCACTGTCGCTATCGCATCGCCCCTTGGCATCGAGATCTCTGATCTCTCGATCGCCGATTTAATCATGGCCGTTGATTGGTTTCTGATCCAACGGTTGAGATCGCATCACATCTCGCTATCGCTACGGCCCGGGGTTCTGCCTTTGGCATTCGCCGATGCCGATCGTCGATTTGATCGCCGATCGCATGACTTAAGTCTCCGACATCGCCAATTTCCTACCCCCGACTCTGATTAATCGAAGATCACTGATTGGGGGTTCTAAAGGCCTGCCTTAAGTCCACCCTTTGCACTTTTTCCGATGCGATTTTCCTTATAAGGCTAAAAACCCATTTTTAAAGAAAAATGCCTCATTTTCAAAGGAACTAAGGAAAACACTTTTCACGATAACTTCATCATCCAGACTCAGATTGATGAACCGTTCACACCTCCGTGATCAGGAAGACGAGATCTATGCTCTGGTCCTAGGATGACATCATTCTTAATACTTTTAGTTTCAAGCATTCATGAGCCTCTTTGTCCTATGTGTCTTTCTGGAGCCACCTAGATCAATGCCATATTATTTGAATTGATAAAAATTTAGGTAAGCATTAATCTTTTGTGAACAAAAGAAATCACTTTTGATCCAAAATGGGTTTCTCTTAAATATTTGAACTAAATGAATAATATCATCCTAAGCAATACGAATAACAAAACTGTCATAATTCAACACATTCTCGTATGTAAGTTGTATACCATTCTGCAAAATCTAGGCAAACTTTAACACATTCTCATGGTAGAGTATATCATCCTGAATAAATACTGGGATGCATCCTTGCATAACATTATTTTTTTATGTGGCCACTCCAGCCATCACCAGGGAAGACCCCACAAAAAAGAGAGTTACCCAAATCAAATAATATTTTGGACTTCCAAACTTACCTTCCTTGGTTTGGTTTAGAAGCAAATTCTACGACATTTTTTTTTTG
Organism: Pinus taeda; assembly: GCA_000404065.3. Taxonomy (NCBI): domain Eukaryota; kingdom Viridiplantae; phylum Streptophyta; class Pinopsida; order Pinales; family Pinaceae; genus Pinus; species Pinus taeda. The sequence goes on along the minus strand of APFE031298454.1, from coordinate 135,418 downwards.
GCCTAATACCCAAGCCATAATTTGGCTTTGGTATATTATTCTTAAAAGAACCTTCTAAATTCCCACTAAAGTAAAAGAGAGAAAGTATTTCTCTACATGATATGGCCCACAACCTTTGTTTAATATTATATGGATCTGACCTTCTTCATGCTAGAAACACCAGATATTTTTCTGGATCAAAACATCAGTGGGTCTCCCCAATGGACCAACATCATGCTATTCCATATCTCGTTTGAAGCATAGCAGGAACCCAAATATAATTGCATCCTGAGGAACATTTCCAACACATGTAATGCTCCATGATGTGATCATCTGAAATGTCACCCCCCCCCCCAAGGAGATGGTTGTTAAACTCTGGGAGCAAGTCATAAATATATATATAAGTGGTCTCTTCTTTTTCACTACAACTCAAATGCTATGGTAATCATCTCCAAACCTTCCATCAGGTACATGAAATGTTGCTGATCGAAGCCATGAAGGCCATTTCTTTAGTGGTGAAGATATGGAAGGGATGTTGCAATCAACTCCATACCAACCATCCTTGTTACACAAAAATATTGTCACCATGATTATTTGTAGTCAGTATGGGTCTATCATCACCTATACTAGCCTCATAAGCAAGTCTCAGACCTTAGCTCTTCATGTCAAGCTTTGCAAAATAGAGAAAGACTTTGAAATCAATATTACTCTGGTTCCGCACTTTCTCCTACTTTTACCTGCGGACCCACACTCTTTGTTCATAATACCTGCGTACCTAAACGCTCTGTCTATAAAGGGGTGGGTGCGTACCCCTGTAAAAGTCAAAAAGGCGCAAGTTTATCCTAAAAAACTCACTTTTGAGTTAATTCTAGATGTTTCTAGAAGGATTTTGATGTGGATTGTTCGCTCCAAAGTGGTTCATGCATCCCAAAAGAGAAGGAGCTAATCCCTTGATAGGAGGAGCTATCCCTTTAAAGGAGGGCTTTATCCCTTTGAAGGAGGACCTAGTAACTTCCCTCCGTTGCACTATAAATTAAGGCATTGGGTCAGTTTCTAGGGAGGTTAGAAGTTGAACATTTTGAGGGTAAATGCTGATGGAATTGGGACTTCCTAGTTAAACTTGACAGGAGAGATCAAATACCTTTTGGTTTCATTGGGAAGTGAGTGAAACTTATCAAAGTAAAGGAGACTTCTTGTCAGACCCTGGGAGGAGCTTGTACAACATCAAGGCACAGGTTGTAAAGTTCTTCTTCATTTGAATTAATACAATCAGATTCATTTTTCTCAAAAAATTGTCTTATGTGGTTTGTTTCATAATCTCCTTGATCATTATGATGAATATGCTTTATAATATTGGTTTTTCAGGTGTTATTTAATTGTTTGCTTGTCTGTGTTTGTAGAATACACTTCAAGGAAGCTCATTTGGAGCAAGGGAGCGAGGCTTCCACAAACTTGCATTGGACCCAAGGTAGGCCTAAAACACTTGTTTGCCTTTGTTTTAATCGCATGTTTAGAGAAAGATAGTTTTTTATTGGCTTGCTTGTCACTAGATATCAGTAGATACTAGGAAGATCGATCTTGTCTGCAACCTCGACTCATTCCGCGTGACAAAATGGCGACTCCGCTGGGGACTTGATTGTTTTCCTTGTTTTCACTTTGACCTGAGAAACTTGCCTTTTTGTTTCTGTTTTTGACTACTTGTGTGTGGAATTGGGTGGATTTAGTGGATCTAGGTTTGTTTTGGCTTTTCATAATTTTAGGAGAAGTCGGCACCCTGTGCTTGTATCATAGTGCGTACCTCTACGCATGTTTACTTTGCACACAGAGCGGGCACGCACCTGTGCAAACTATGAGCCTGCGGACCCTGCTAAATTTTTGAAAAACTTGATTTTTCCTCTTTTACTTAGTTTTATTTTGGTTTAGGTGTTGTTATCCTCTGCCCACAGCTGCATGTGACTTGTTGAAAGATTTCCTTGGTCTAATTTCATTGGTGTTAGGGTTTTAGGTGAAATTCCTAGAAGTTTTGGTTGCCGGTCTTGATTTTCATTTTGGTCGTGTAGTAGCTCAGAGCTTAGAAACATAGAAGCCTCAGATTACCCTGGTTTTTATTGCCTTCTTATGAGTCTGACCATTTGTAAAATCAACCCTTGTTGAGGAATCCATCTTGGGTTTTCTCTTTCCGAAATTTCGAAAAGCTTGTGCTAAAAGTTTGGATTTCATTTTTACAAAAAGAACAAAATATTGCTTGTTTTTGACCGATTTGTGATTCTGGACAAGTTAGTCCTTGGTTTGCTTATCGCCAAGTAAAACATCCTTGAAAATACAAAAATATTTTGTAAGCTTTTACTTCAACTAGTTTTTTATAGTTTGTAGATCTTAAGATTTGCTTTGTTCATAGTTTTCTCAAGATTTGCTTTAGTTTTCTTAAGATTTGCTTTAGTTTTCTTAAGATTTGCTTTAATCATAGTTTTAAGTGTTTTTATAAAAATAAAAAAATCTCTTTTGAAAAAGTTTTTTTTGGTAGCATTTGAGCATTTGAATGAAAAAGGAAATTCTTGTGCAAATAACTAGTTGTCTCGTTTTGAGTGCATTTGAACGAAAACTCTTCTTTAAATTTGTTTGTTAAGAGAGATTTGTGTTTATACGCATTTGCATTCTCAAACTCTTTCCTAGCTAGAAATTCATTGAAGAGAAAAGATTGTTTGATCATCTTAAGTGCATCTTTTTAGTGATTTCATGTCGAGTCTTCACACCACAAGTTTCATTTCCGCACCTCTTGAATTAATAAAAAACCAATAAAAATAACGCTTAAAGTAAAATTAATCTAGAAATCTTTTTATTTCTAGGGCTCTATTACACCAACATAGCTTAGGCTAGTGTCTTGGAGTAGGGAGTACTTAACTCTCCAAGATAGTAAAACAAACAAGTAGTTGTATCTTGCGGTAGGAGAGAAATCCAATTGTTGCATCTATGCTCTGGGAAAGCTCCTCTTAAAGGAGAAGCACGAGATCGTGTGCAAACCAGTGTCAGAATCAATCCTTCCTCATTGGGAATGATGCTAGATATTCACGTATTACAAACGGTAAACCTCGGATCAACCATTGTTGAGGAGCCTCGGGTCACTTGTTGGTAAACCTTGGTTTATGTCAAGGAGCCTTCAAGGGGATTGAGCTTGTTACTCTGCCCTTGCGTGCGTATCGGATCGTAGACTGTTCCCCTAGGTACATTTTTTTCTGTTGGTAACCATAGTGACCATATTCTATAGGATTCTTCCTAAGGTGACGGTGGCGGGAAGATCCGACTGTACCTGGAGCAGACGTCGGCTAGACTCACTTGGATTTTCTGGGGGGTTCTCTTCACTCGAGACGGTTTAAGTGGAGAAACTTGTGCCAGTCTATTCATTAAGCAGGTTGCCGGGGTAACTGTTCCAACCGCTATTTCTGTATCGAACTCTGTAACATTGGATTTCATCACCAACTAGTGTTTTCGGTACAGAAAGTTACTGTTTGTGTGTGATTGATCTCCTAGATTCTTTATGCGTGTGATTCAATTTGTTTGGTTCTTTAGAGGCTTTAGGTGGTTTTCATTGAGATTTTATTTTGTTTGCGTGTGAAGTAGTTAAAAGTCTTTAACTGTGCTGAATTACCAAGGCAGTCCCGTAGACTTCAGGGCCAATCTCCTGAATTTGTAAACGTGGCTGAGTTACTGAGGAAGTCCCGTAGGCTTCGGGGCCAACCTCGTGAGGAAATACCAAGCCAGCTTGAAGGTTTGAAAGTCCTCGTCACTCCTAGAGACAGTAGAGTTGGGTCACCTGAAGAAGGAGAATCTTCTTTGGTAGTACATTCTGATTCTCAACCGTTAGTAGTTTCAGAAGGTACTGGTAGTGTTGCATCTACTAGTGATATAGGTGAAGAACCAGAAATATCTGAACCCGAATCTGAAATTGCTGCTACTCCCATATTAGAGTTTGTTTCTCCAGCTTCTAGTGGTCCTAGTTCACCTAGGGTAGAAATTGTAATTACCCAAGATCTTCCTTCTGGACTTATAGCTATTAAAGAACTTGCTATTTCAGACAACGAAGAAAGTTTTCCTTTTCCAGAAGATCGACCTATCTTAGACCTTAGGGAGTGTGAATCAATCTTTTACAGGCCTCCTAGGAGCAGTGCTTGGTATCGTTCATTGACTAATATTTTGGGAAACCTGGGACTAATTTTTTCGCCACCTCGTATTTTTTTTCATCCAGCACCTAGAGATTACTATCCTTTGTTGAATATGTCTACTAAGTCATCCATGTTTTCTCAATCTCCAGAAGCCTATTTGTACAATAGTCCTTCTGTCCCCGTTGGATATCAGTCCATCTCTGGTACTTTTTCGGGAGCATCTCCTCAACCTATCGAACATAAGTTATTAACTGGAAGTAGTGGTACTAAACCGTTGAGTGTAGAAGATATTCTCATGATGTCAGGTTCCATTCTTAATCCTCAACCGCAAGGTGGCCAGTCTCCGCCTGGGGGGCAACCTCAAGGTACCCAATATGTGCCTGGGGGGCAACCCCAAGGTACCCCGTATATACCTGGGGGGCAACCTCAAGGTACTCAGTTTGCGCCTAGGGGACAACCTCAAGGACAGTACATACCTACGGGACAATACGTTCCTCAAGGTCAACCCCAGACTCAATATGTACCTCCAGGTCAACCTCAGTATCAATATGTACCTCAGGATCAACCTCAGTACCAATATGCACCTCAAAATCAACCTCAATATCAATACGTACCTCAAGGTCAACCCCAGTATCAGTACGTGCCTCAGGGTTATCAACCCCAAGGTCAGTACCCAGCTCAAGGTTACCAAACACCTTCGGGTCAATCATATTATCAACCCTACCCTCAACCCGGTTATGGTCCTCAATATCCTCAACCTATTATGGGAAGATAAATCCAAAAAAAAACTAAAGTAAGAAAAAGGTTAACTAAGCACATATGGTGCACCACACTTCATCAGTTTACGATACCCGGATTGATAATTTATGTAGAGCAATTTAAGACGTTAAATTGACTAGACACCTGTCCAGCCTACTGTTCAAACTTCTGCACCTTCTGTAGTTTCTCAGTCTGGGCCTAGTACGCCTCGTACTCCACCTCAAACATCTGCTGCAACATCTGTTCCATCTACCCCACCTTCTTCTGGAGTATCGACAGCTCCGGTATCTACTTTCCCTGTATCTACTCCTTAGACATCTTTACCTCAGTCTGGACCCATGGTCCACACTTCGGTTCAGATGCCTGTAGGAAGTACGGTTGTCACTACTCAACCTCAATATAATCAACAATCGTACCAAGGACAATACCAATACGGTCCTACTCCACAACAACCAACCTATCAGTATCAACTGTACCCTGGGTATACATATCAACAACCTCAGCAACCCCAGTATGGTCTGGTTAATCCTGGTTTTCCAGGAGTACAAAATATCCCAAATGCAATCCCTATTCCTAGTTATCCTGGATATCCTCCTCCTGGGGCTGGTCTACAGACCCAGAGTTTTAGGGACCCTAATCGTCAGTTACCATTTATCACAAATTTGGACTTTCTTGACTTGACGCGCCTTACGAACGATCCAATTAACTATCTTCAGTATTGGCTGCCAATGCTGCATAAGTTGCCCAGTGATATTCCTAAGTTTGAAGGTAAGCCAGGAGAGGACCCGTCGAACCATGTGATGACTTATCACCTCTGGTGTGCGTCTAATTCCATTTTAGATGATTCAATTCGTTTACAACTTTTCCAGCGCACTCTAATTGGTCTTGTGGCCAAATGGTACATTGAATTACCGCAAGCCACTTTTTATAACTTTAGTCAGTTAGCTACCTCGTTTTTAACTCATTTTCAGTTGCCAGTCAGATACGACAATGGAACGGAAGTATTAACTTCGTTAAAGCAGTGAACGTCCACTTACATTTCAGATCATATCCATGAATGGAGACGTCGACAACGTTTAGTGAAAGTTTATATCTCGATTCAGATCTTAGCTGAATGGTTTGTAAAATCTTTACTGCCCAAGATCACTGAGGATGTAGCTAAGGCCGGAGTAGTTACTGAGGAGCAAGTAATTGCTCAAGCAAAGTACCTTGACTTGGTTTATACTCAGTCAGGTACGTTACACGAGAAAATCCCCGATCTACCCAAACAAAATCAAATCGCTGCTGCTCCTTCAGGGTCTCATGCCGCTGATGGTATGATTGGTACGGTTAATACCAAAAGTAAGGAAGTCTTCCAAGAATTCTTCTCCTATCATAACCTTGCCAGATTCCCTGACAGGAGAGTTGTCCGTGGAACTTTCCGCTGATATTCACGTTGTAGAGTCATCTACAACTAAATAAAAAACCGGTGGTAAGAAGAAAGGGAAGAAGAAGAATAAAACAGATAAAAATTCAAAAGAGAAACCCGAAAAAGTTGATCCGGATTTAAACAGGAGCGCAACAAATTATAGAGATAACCATATACACAAAGATGCAGCAGAAATAATACTTCATTTCATTAATGGAAAATACTGAAACATGCTTACAATCAGAAATGGAAATAAACTAGCTAGGGCGATGGTAGCTTATCTCTGAGAAGAGATGTGATGGCTACATGCCTCTGAACTGTGTTACAATGAGGCTCGAAGGCCTATTTATTGTTGAGAAACAATGAAAAACCCTTAACATTCCAAAATCTAACCCTAGGAGATGAAACGCCAAACTGTGGGCCCCGTTTGGGGGTAAGTTGGTACATCAACTTCCCGGGGTCGTAACTTTAGCATATGATCTCCGTTTGACGCTTACAATAGCTCATTAGAAATATCTATTCGAGCAATATCATTGTTGGAACAAGCAACATCGTTCCATTGCATGGACCCATGTTGCCCCTGGATTCCCCAAAAAACGTCGTTTAGGGCCTCAAAACGGCTCCGGAAGTTCAGGACTCGAAAAACTGCTAAAAATAGTAAGTTGTGCTACAATTAAGAAAACTGAAAATGCTTAGAGAGACAATGATGGGGGTCCATATGGACTTGGAAGGTGGCCACCAATATCCACCTGGATCATTCTTTGTGACACAAACCTTTAGGTTATCCCACTTATAAGACTCTAGCATACATCATCCAAGAAATCTCTTTACTTGGGACTCAAGGAATTTTCAATTATAATTACTTTACTTAATTTTATTGATTTCTCATGGATATGGACATAGTATTCATAATAATTGTCCCTATCATTCTATTACAATCATGGAAACATAGTTTTTTCCGACAACCTCCATGAATAATGACAAGAAATTTCTCTCTTACATCACAAAAAGTCTTTGAATATGTATGCATGGTAACAAATTGCAATGTATCTTCCCAATAAGCCCATGCATCTCATTTGGAAAATAATCCCAAGGTTGATGTGGCTAAATATAATATAAGATAAGTTAATTAGGCTTAGTATAAAACAATATTATTTTTCTTTGGTTCCCTTTGATCCCCCTCAACCCCTTTTCTTTCCTTTCTTGTGGAATCATATCTCCCCATAATTTTATCCTTCTTTGTATACATTTCATGATATATTTTTATTATTAATATGTTGACGGTGCTGGAAATATGTCAACCAAGGGGATCTCCTTGATGAAAATTCTCAATCATACTTCACAACATCTGGTGTGGGAGCCCTTCCAAAAACAAGGCCTGACTTCCACATGTTTTTAGAGATTTACCTGGGCTACAATCACCAAAAAAAAGAAGAGTAATGCATAGGTAATTTTGGATGAACAAGTGTGTATTCCTTATGGGATGTTCAACTATAGATTGTATTAAGGTTCTTATATCGAAATAAGGGGAAAATTAATCCTTTAAAACAAGAGTAATAGTACTGATCTAGTAAAGACACATGAACATATACATATGAATGAATTGTTGGACAACTTATGAAATAGTTCACATAGAAGTAATGAGTGTTAGAACACATACAACACACCTTCAACAAGATAAATACCAAATCCACCAAAATAATTCATTTTCCTTAGTACAAATGAAAACAACATACATCACAAACCTTCAAAGCATAGTCTTACAATATTAACGAAATACGCATAAAAGTGTGTTTCCTTAGCAAGCTTCAGAATTAATAAAAAGTTCTAAGGTACATCGGTACAGTGAACACCAATAGCTCCAATAGTGGAGCATTAGAGAAACCACTTGCTCCTCCAAAAGAAATATTTTCCTCTCTAATGCCCGGTACGAGGGGCCAAAGTGAGAATTCCTTTGCATGAGCTATGATGGTTTATATATAACAAATGGGGCTACCAATCACCTCCTTTGTGACTCTTGGACTACCCTCATGACTATTTGACTTTTCTATGACATTTCAACTCCTTCATGACTTTTCACATTGTATACTTGGCACTTGGACTTTCATTTTACATTACATTTCATATGCATTGAAATTAGATAATCCAAAAATGATGTGGCAAATGATGACTCATATACATCTTGTCATGGTACCTTGAAAATACATGACATGACATTGATGACATGGACTGTGAGATGATATGGAAATGTCAAACCATTCTTTCTGTTGTTGTCACCTTGTCTTCTTGAAAGATAACACAATTTCTTCTTCTTCCTCCTCCATAAGGCTTGAAGGTAGGGAGTCTTCACTATGACATTAATCTCCAGTTGTTGTCACAATTTGGTACCCCTTTGTCTTTTCTTGATTGATCAACATGCCTTTGTAGTTACAAAGGAGTCTTCTAGTTTGATCTCCTTCATCATCATCCTATCATGGCATGATATATTACCTACAATTGAAATCCACTCATGAAAAGACGACATCGGTATGATAAACCCCTAGTCTAATATGCTTCATGACAACCATTAACTCAGTTGTAACCGGGTGTCAGATTGCAAGGCTGACTCAAGGATTGTGCAGTTTCACAACTCAGGAGGTCAAGGGCCAGGACTAAGCCTTGAGACTGTACAGTGCAGAGTTTAGGCAGGTCACGACAAGACAACTATGCAGCTGAGGGGATCAAGGAGGTAAGCTTGAGGCTTAAGGCTTGAGGTTGCCCACTACGCAATTATGGAGGGACAAAGGCATATGGCTTTCATTGTTGCATAATTCAAGAGGTCAAGGTTGAGGCTTGCTGCTTGAGACTACGCATTGTGTAGATGAGGCTAACTGAAGGAAGATACTGAACAGTTCTAGAGCTCAAGGGTTAATATTGAGCACTAAGACAACATAGTGTGTAGTTCTAGAAGGCATGAACTGCACATTACGCAATTTTGGAAGGTAGGAACTGTGCATTACATAGTTTTGGAAGGCATGAGCTATGCATTGTGCAATTGTAAGAAGAAAGGTATGATCTTGAGGGTTGAGACTACGCAGTGCACAGTTCAGGAAGACTGAGTGAGATTAGGTTGCTTGGGAATGCACTTTTTCATATTTGGCTAAGTGTGGGATCAATAAGGTCAAAGTGAACACGGACAAAACTTGAGCATGATCACACACTTAGACAAATTGATAATATAAGATTCATCACTCAGAACACATGAAAAAAATACTTCCCTCATTGCAACAACATTGCGAAAACTTTCCCCAAGTGCGACAATAAAGGTATACTTTGCGATGACAATGAAGACACTTACACGGCAATGCTTGAAACTTTGGGAATGAGTGCAATAAAGATATACATGATACGAATGACTCATTAGCACCAGGATCCCCCCTTGACAAAGACAAAAACTACATTTGTGCGATATGCGACATTTGTCATGTTAAAAGACGACACTTGCAACAACAAGAGAAAAATGCAAAGGACACTTGCAAAATGCGAACGACATTGAAAGAGACACATGCTATAATGAATATAGTATGAAATCGACCTTTATTAAAGTGAAAATAAGAAAAATCAATAGTCATAAACATGAAAGCGACAATTGCGAGAGCGAAGGTGCGGGAAAGAGACAATTTATAAAACTCACCAGAATAGAAGAACAATCGCAACCAAAAGTGAGAGACTTTCAATGAAAGTGTGCAAAGATTGTCGACATAGGTTGAAAATTACACAGAAACTGCCTTGATGGACTTATGCTATGCATGTTCAAGATTGCATAAAAGAGTGTGCCCATGAACTTGTTGTGGAATGAACATGTGTGAGCAGGTGCCTTTGACATTTAGAAACTGAGAAGAAGTCTACAATACTTAACAAAGCACCAATCGACCATAAAGTTACTATAGAATGAACAATCACAAGATCCACAGTTGTCTCCAAAATTCATGTGTAAACCAAATTTTTTAGGGTGTTTGTCGTAGCGAAAACACTTGGCAATGCATTGGTAGAATAAAACTTATGTGCCTTCGTCTAATCTTTTGTGTAGGACATAGTTTTAAGGAAGTATTGATTCATTGCATGGGTTACTTTAATTTTCCCACTTAACCCAGATATAGATATAGTCCAATTCATCTCTTTCTCGATTGAATACATTCATTAAACCAGCCATATCGCAATTGTTTCGATTCAGATGAAGTGTAAGATAATTCATGAGAATAATATATTCAGAGTATGATTTTTCATCCCTGGTGTTACTCCGCTACCAGTAGGCTTAGATAGTACCATGATGGAGTCACTCCAAGAGAACAAGAATTAACTTGCTTCTAGCGAGCCTATATAGTACCCCGATGAAGTTACTTACTTCACCTCCTTGCACAAGAAGTCTCTCTTCTTTCACCATTTATTTTTTTTATTTTATAGGACTTTGATTTGACACTTATTTATTTCTTGGGGTGGAAGAGGGATCCTGACTTATTGAGAGAATAAGAGGTTGTTCCTTCAAAGGATCATATATAAAACCCCTGATATGAGTTTTCTCCTTAATATTTTCCCCTTGTCCTTCTCTACTTTATTGGATCAGTGTGTAAAACACTAAAACTTTACAACACTAAGCTTAGAAATGAGGTTGCTAAAATAAATTCTAGGTATTGTGGTTTTGTACAAAGATTTCCTCACAAAAGGATCACATTTTCCATTAAAACATCATTGACTGAAAGATATAACCCTAGATAGAGAAGAGGATAACAGATAAGCCAAGCATTGTTCTTCATCATAATTTCCTTGTTCAAAATTTTCCACATTGTCTTTTCAGCCAAAGGGAACATCCTTCATGCAAAGTCTTATTAAAGAAAATGCAAAAGAAGAGACAAGACACAACAACGAAACAAAATCAAAAGGACAAAGCAAAGGAAGGCTGAAATAAAAACAAGATGTGAGATAAAAGTAAGAAAACAAAATAAAGACTACAATTAAGTGCGGGATGAGTGTGCAAGGGAAACTATTATGCAACTAGACCTACTCCTGACCTAACCAGCTAGAAGTTCAGGGTCAAGTATAATGAAATTTCCAATGTAGCCACTATAACTTCTCCCGACCTGCGTACACAAAGATACGAGAACTTAAAACATATATAAAACAATGTGTAATATGAAAGATAAGAGATTGAATAACTTGTACAATAGAATGAAGGTCTTTCCTATCAACATAAAGATATGTCATAGCCACTATTTCTAACCAATTTGCAATCTTACCCTTTTGATGAAAACCATAATGAAACAAACCTCATAAGCTTCTTGTGAATGCATCTTCATCTGTATTGTCTTCCTTAGAAAGCATGAGGAAAGATCTAAGATTTTTATTTGCGACATAGCTTTCCAAGTAAGAATGCCCCAATAATTCAACGATTAGATCATGAAATTCGAAACAATCCTCTTAAGAATCCCTAGATCCTTGAAAAGATGATTTTTCCATTAAAGGTATGAGATCAGGATGAGAATATTGTGAGGGTAAATGAATCTAATTATGTTCAAAGGGCTTGCCAAGATGGTGAAGGCCTAACGTAACCATTGGCGAGAGCTGAAGTACCTTAACTGCTTGACAAGTATCTAAATTGTGAGACGATAAACCATAAATATTAAATGATATAATACAATTGTCATCAGATAGGCTCGTAAGAAAATGATAAGCTAAATCATAGTCATCAAGATCAAAATTGTGATCAGAAGGACTGATAAATGCGGAAGATTCTCGATAATAAGATAATAAGGATAAGTTAGTCTAGACCATTTTATAAATGATCTAAATAATACAATCATCTTCCAAGCTTGATGAATGTAAAAAACCATTTTCTTGTAATTCATTACACACTGCAGTAGCATCATAATCATTGAAAGAAGTTAAAAGAAATGTTAGTATAGAAAAAAATGAAACTAGGTATGATATAATGAGTGAAAAACAATTTGATTCGCCAAATCTCATGAATTCACTAGCACTCAAGAGGATTTAAGGTGCGATGAAGAAAAAGATAAGCACCGTGTGATGAAAGAACCCACCTCTTGAATGTTTTTGTCCGTAATATTTATAGTAGGGATCAATGTCGTACAACCTTCCTTAATTTTGAAAAAGGTTTGAAGGTTAAGAAAGATCCCAAGCATAGGTCCTTTGGTGTACTTCTTTCATTTATCCAAGGGACCACTAAGAAGATTGCTAAGATTATGAGGAAGAATAATGACTCTTCGACCTTTAGATCCCTAAATACCATTAAGAGCTTTGTGAGGTCAGTGAAGGACCAAGTGGACCCCAAGTATTTGAAATGTTTTTATCTCATCCCTTGTTCATGTGGTACTCCCTACATTGGTGAGACTAGCTGATCCATAAATCAAAGGATTCATGAACATGTGGCTAACATAAAACATGGGAGGACTCGTTCTTCGACTTTGGCCGAACATGCGGTAAGGACAACATCATATCTGCATTGAGGATGCTTGAGTCCTTGCAAAAATTGATCATTTCCATCACTATAAGTTCAAGGAATCTATTGAAATTGAAAATTTGCATGGGAATTTGAACCGTGATTATGGTTGGAAGGTTAATAAGTGTTGGGTCTGACCTTTTCCACTTAGTTTTGGTTTCTTTTTTTTTGTGTTTTCTTTTTATCCTTTCTTATTTTTACTCCTATTTTATTTATTATTTTTGTTAATATTATTATATATTTTTGTCAATTTAATGATGTAGATTTATTTAAGATTAGAGTAAAAATTAATAAAAAATATTTATAAAAAAAAAAATCTCCTTTTTCTTGATGGAATTTGAGTTGTTGTTTATATATTATATATATTAATATATATATATAGTTCTCTTAATTAAATAATTTTATTTATTTATTCTATTTTCAGTTGTCCTTGTTTTTTTTTCCTAACCTTTTTATTAGGTAACATTTTTGATACATACTTCTTAGTCTATAGAAGTTTGTTTTAAATATTTATTATGTATTAGTTTAGTCAATCTAAATTATTTTAATTTCATATTAATTTACTATATTATTCTTTGACTTAGTCTTTTCGTGGATTTCCAATTATTTATATTTAGTCCCAACATTTATTGTTTTGTTCTTTTTTTATTATATTTTAAGAAGTAGTGAGTTAATTAGGTAGTTTAGTTAAACCTTCATAGTTAATTTATTTTATTATATGGTCAAACTAGCCATTATTCTATAATGGTCGAAAAATAAGCTCTCCTCATTGCTATTTATTCTGGTGCAATGATTTGACTTTGCATCTTGTCTTGATGATGAACCACACCAAATGGTTCGAAATGCATCGACAAAAACTCTTATGTGATTAGTACCGAAAGATGTTCGTAAATTTATATTTATGGATCACAGAGGCCTGAATTCAAAAATAAAATAGTTGTATAGCATTCACAAGAAAAATCAGGAGCTAACTGTTCTAAAATGCATTTGGCATACATGGTTCATTCGACCAAAGATAGTCTTTGAAATGATTAACTTCACAAATCCATGCTTCTATAAGAGAGACACGCTCCAAACCTAGGTTAAGTACAAGAGCCTTGCATGGAGATGAATCAACTGGAATAGAATCTCGAATCCGATTAGAAATAGGATCTTGAAATTTTGAAAGGTTATATCCAAAATACCAAACATCTTTCAAGAAGGAATTTATATCCAATGAAACCAAGAAAATAATTTTGTGATAAAAACTAGATTTGCCTTGGTTTGAGGATCTTACCAAAGTCGCGAGATCCAGACATAACGATCAACAGAAGTTGAAGTGCCTCGACTTTGTATCAAGTCCCATAACTTTGGAGGATTGTAAAATCACATTTTTAAGATTGAATTAGATCATGCATGGTGTGATGATAGTTGCTACCATCAATTTCAATATGACCACTACTAATTGGATGAAACCCATCTCTATAACTGATTTGATTAGATTTTAAAACTTCAACAACCAAATTACTAAAGTCAAAAAATTCTTCTAATCACAAATCTAGAGATGTATGAAACAAAGAAATTTCATGAGCAAGTTGAATTTGAAGTGTTTCCCTGATGAAAAACTGAAAGTGACAAGGAGTAGAGTGGATACTCAATGATTTGATTGTTTCCTTTTTCATCGTAGCTAACCTCACAACCTTGTGTCTCATCAGATGAAGGACTTGAAGAGAAATAAGTATTCTCATTGCAGGTTGATGCATTTCAAATGGTAGAGTGAAAGGGATAGTGAGATGGAGAGGAAGTTTCCATAAGAACATATTCTTCGACTGAATCGTATTCTAGATGAGATACTGAAAGATCAGTTGGTGCACTTGGGGGTCCATCATTTCATACGTCAGTGAAGTCATCATCTTCAAAATCGTGGTTGTTCAAGACTTTAGATTGATTAAGAAAACATATTTCATTTGATTCACTGCCGAGATTAGTAGATTCAAAATAATCCATGGAAGAGTGTCACATTGACATGTGGGACTTTGAGAAAGAGAAAAAATATCAAAATAATCCTCACTTTCCTACTCCTCTACTTGTATAATATGACCACCTTGTACTTGACCACAATTTGAACCAACAACTCAAATATCAAGAGAGTGTGAAGAACTAGTTGGTGAAGTAGATTGATCAAGCAGATCATGGTACAAAGAGTCATGGCATGTAGATGATAGAGGATGACATATGTCCCTTGAAGAAGTAATACTATTAGTGGAAGTCGATTCAATATTGAGGTTAAGAATGCTTGTATCATCTTGAGGAATGGAAGGATTAGTCTTCAACCTAGGCTCCATGAACCATTCCAAGGCTTCCTACACTAGATCTAAATCATGAGAGGTGGATGAAGGTTGAAGAGACGGATCGATGATGTGATTAAATTTAGCATCAATGTATAGCGTCAACTCGGCCAGTAATGGAAAAGGATCGAGGAAAAGGAACAAAAGAAATAGTAGATTCCTCCTTTGAAATTAGAGGTGTCTCATGATTTACAAGATTTGGGGAAGTGGAAACATCATGGGGTTTAGATTCACCATGGAAATATAAATTAACCAATTGCTCAAACTTTTGTTTAAAGAAATCCCAATCTCTGTCTTCATTAGGAAATTCATAACAAAGGTGAAGGACTCGATTAGAAAAATCCTCAATTGATTCATTAGATTTCATTCTTAGTTGATTAATTATTTTAAGGACATCCCAGTAATCATATCTATCAAATGCTAAATGAAGCTCCTTGATGAGGTGTTCAAAAGAATGAATGGAAGCAAGTGGCAGGGGATGACACCATCAGTTAGCTCGACCTTAAAGTGTGAGGCAAGAAAGGATACAAGCCACATATTCATAGTCAATTTCGTAATGTTCACATAACTTAATAAAAATAGATGCATTCTTGGTAATGGATGTATCACCCTCACTATATGATCTCCCATCCTCTTTTAATTAAAAACTTATTTTAACTTTCTTAACAACTTATTACTATTATTACTAATTTACAATAACTAAAATATTAATAACGCATAACTAAAATTAGAGTATTAAATAATTTATAACTAAAATTAGAATATCAAATAATTCCATTCTAACTTTTTTCAATTTCTATTTACCTATTCAACTATTCTCCAACAATTAGTTTTTCAATGGCTGACCCTGGGCTATGATGCATCCCTGTTATTTATTCTTAAATATTGTATGATTTTTTCACCTTGTCCTGAGGATGAACTACATTAGTTGGTTTGAAACGTCAACCAAACCCTAATGATGTGATTAATCCGAAATACATTCATCTAAAACATTAACATGTTTTACATAAGAATATGTATAGGTATGCAAAGAAAGGGTGAAATTATAATGTATAAACATGTAATATCAATAGGTTCATGGGAAAGAAATAGAATGTTTTAAACGACATCAAGCCATTCAATCCCTTAGATCTATGGATAATAGGTTAGGACAATATTTTGAGCAATCATCAACTAGTGAGTCCTCCTAATATCCATTATAAACCTATTTTATTTGATACACACACGCACACGCCCTTACACACACACACACAAACTAGTACTAGTATATATTAATATATATATTGAGATACAAACTAACATACATTTATGTTGAAATATGTCTTCTCTCTCTCTCTCTCTCACTATCTATATTATATATATATATATACTGAAGTAAAACCTTCATAACATTTCCAATTTTATGGGTCCTGTCTCGTTCCCATGAATTGTAATAGCACTTGTTCTGATAGATTGCCACAATATTTCCACTTCCACCTCCTTAACCTTCAAAATTAATAGCAAGGTTAATTGTTACCAAAATAAAAAATTGACGATGGGGGAACCTTGCTTAAATATTTTATAGCTTTGCACTTCCCCAATCAAAGGTTTGCATTTTTATCAATTCAATATTCAATAAGCTCATAACAAATTTATACTATAAAAAAGGAAGAATTTGTAAGATTTACTAATTCCAAATAGGTTTTCATAACATTCATGGAGAATGCCTACGATGTAAACATTCCATTGCTATCTCATGGACATATTGATCTTACATCTTTATACATTATAATTTCGCTCTTTCTTTGCATACCTATGCATATTCTTGTGTGAAAAATGTTAATGTATATTAAAATGCATGCAAAAATACTAAAATGCAGTGACTAATAACCATGAACTTGAGCTTATATAATAGTTGAACCCATAGTTGAAAATTGGTGTTTGATATTTTCATTGAATCTATAAACTTGATGAGTTAATCTACTTTCCCCAATAAATTGAAATAAATACCTATGGTATGCATATGCCCTCACATTCAAGTGCACCTTTGTACCATATAACGTATATTTTTCCAATTGTGCTATGAGTTTATTGAATCTTGAATTGATAAAAATGCAAACCTTCACTTGGGGAAGCACAAAGCTCTCAAATATTTAGGCAAGGTTCCCCCATCATCAATCTTTTATTCTCGTAACAATATATTGCTATGAATTGTGAGGGTTAAGGAGGTTGAAGTGGAAATATTGTGGAAAGATACTAGGACAATTGCTACTACAATTCATGGGAATGAGAATTGTCCCAAGAAATTGGAAATACTATTGAAGGTTTAACAATAGTATTATATATGTATATGTAGTATAAAATGGTATATATAACAACATATATGTGTGGTGGTATATATGTTGATATATAAAATATTAAATATACTAAATATCTATATATATATAGTAGTATATATATTGACATATTATGTTCTCACTCTCTCTCTCTCTCCCTCTGTCTCTCTCATACACACACGCACACACATCCACACATTAACATATTATGTCTATATATATACATACTAGTCATGGTATAAATAATTTTTTTTGATAAGTAAGAGTCAAACCTTCTATTAATCTGATCAAATTACATAATATACAGAGTGCCCCAAACAACAGGGGTGGCAAAAAACCAGGGACCAAAAATCAAAGAGGTTCCTACAAATAGCTCAAAGTGGTTCTTCCTGCATCCACTAGATGGACCTAGAGGCAACAATAAAAAGTCCATGAAATCAAATCCTCGTCGTTGAATACATAACCCCAATCCAACGACCAACAATCAAAGGGACCCACAATCATGCAACAAGTATAACCAATCCCAGCTGTTGAAATCAAAGACCTGAACCAACAACCAGTGGGGATATCGCACAGATGAGAAGCACGAAGGTTAATTGCGTGATGAGAGCAATTTTCTGTCACCTCTTGTTGCCACGTGTTACCCCCAAAGTGGAATCGCATGCATATTCCACAATACCAGATACCAGCCATGTCCCAGGCAATATACCACATAAGGTTTTGGTGGTTTGTGTTCATGGTTTCGCGGAAAGCCCGGGGCCCATACAAGGACCCACAGTGGACCCCACTTCCCCTTGCACACGGACCCAACCGCAACTCTAAACTGGGTCCAATAAACAACAACAGGTCCAGAACTTTAAGGTGACAAGCACGACCCATCTCAGCTATTGAATACATAATCACGATCCAGTAGTCATCGAGGATATCGCACAAATGAGAAGCGCGGAGGTTAACCACACAACGAAAGTAGATTTCTCTCACCTCTCGATGCCACTTGTTACCCACTAAGTGGAATCGCATGCACTTACCAAAATACCAGATACCATCCGAGTCCTACGCGAAATACCACTTATGGTGTTGAGATCATGGTTTCACGAAAAAGCCAGAACATTCCTGTAGACCTTACTGAGCCTTCCACCTGGAGTCGCCAACAGAAACCTGCTGAGCTAAATACACCTAGGTAGTCCGTTCTGCATCATTGCCAAACTTGAAACCTTCATCATTCATCCAAAAGTTAACGAAATTGTGGAGAGAAACCATATCCCAAAATCATAGACAAATTAGGTGATATCATCCTCACTCCTGTCTCTCGAATCCCTTCGATCAACATTGTTCATCCATAAATCCCCATCTTTGGTTGCCAGGATGAAGCAATCCTCTCATAGTTTCCCTTCAGGTAACAAATCCCATGCATGCCAAGAATCCCTATCCTTATTGGCCACACCTTCCTTGGCCAACTGACCTGCAAGCGTATTTTCCCTCCTTCTAACATGAACAAATCTAATTATTTTAAGGGTCTGCAAGTGAGAGTGGATACTGTGAAAAATCAGCAGTAGCTTCCAGTGCTTCAACACTTTATCTGGCAAAGTTCCATTGTGAATCTTCTTGGCTACTCTGTTGATCAAATCTGAATCTTCTTCAATGATAACATTCTATAAATTTGCCTCCACCAGGATTTCCAAGCATTGATCTAAAGCCAGAAGTTTAGCCATGTTATTGGTACCCTTTTCCAAGTGGCCATGGAAGATGTATTTTGTGTGCCCTTGAGCATCTCTTATAGCACCCCCAAAGCCAGCTTCCCTTGGATTGCCCTTAGAAGCTCCATCAATGTTTACTTTGAAGAAGCCCTGAGGAGGGGGCTGCCATCTACTGGCCCCTGTGCTAATTGTTCTCACTTCCTTCCTTATTCCTTGAGGATTGATAGATTGAAGACCCAAATTAAGAATAATAATCTCCTTTTGAGGCAAAGGAGGATTCATGGGAATTGACCTCAAAAGGCTTTTAAATATTTCTTTAAGTTGTATTAGAATTTGATTGATTATATGCTGGGGTTTGCTAGCTTTATTTGTGAAGATTTGCCTGTTGCGTTATTTCCGAACATTCTAGATAACAAAGCCTAGTACTAGCATCCAAGCTTTTTTGATGATCTCATTCTCTGAGAAGTTCTTCCTCCAGTATTTTAGAGTGTTGGATATGCTGAGACTATCCCTATCGGTTTGTTCGAAGCTTGATGCCACCCAATCCCATACCTTAGCAGAAAAAGAGCAGAGGTTGAGCAGGTGTTTAATAATTTCTTCATGTGAGCCACATAGGTGACATTTGGAAGGGCCAATGAAACCTTTCTTTAGGAGGTTTTCCCAAGTTAGGATCTTCCTTTGATGCACAAGCCAGATAAATAGTTTTATTTTCATCCAGTGAGGAGTTTGCCAAAGTTCCTTCCAGACTTTATCAACATTTACAAAGTTGAATCCTATGATTGCTTGTTTTGCCTCTTTGAGGCTAAAGTTACCTTCGTTATTCTTCCCCCATCTTAATTGGTCGTGTGAGGAGGAAACTATAATATGTCTGTGCTTTAAGTCCACAGTGAGAGCCTCTACCATGGCCCTCAAAGGATTCTAATCATTGTAACTTAGTTCCTTCCACTTCCTCCATATTTCATTATTCCTTCCCTGGTCCCAGAAATCTTTTACCAATAATAGGCCTTTGCTATCTGTGTCTCTCTTGAGGGCTGCTAGGTCAATCCTGTTGAGCATGGGTTCCTGTTGCCAGCTGTCCTCCCAGAATCAAGCTCGGTCCTCTGCTCGAATTTCCCAAAAACAATGTTGCTGAACAAGGCTTTTGTTCTCCCAAGCAAGGTTCCATATGTGCGATCCTCTGATTTGTCCTGTCATTCTAATAATATCCTTTTCCTGCCAGTGCTTGGCATACTTTTGTTTCCAAAGCTTGTCCCAGGGGGCATTCGGCTCATTGATCCATTGCCACCAAATATTAGCTCCCAAAACTTTACTGAGAGATTCCAGATTAGGCAGCCCCAAGCCACCATGGCTTTTGGGCTTGTAGATCTTGTCCCAGGAAACTAAGGCCCACTTTTTTTTTTCTCTTCCCCTTTACCCCATAGAAAGTCCCTTTGAATGTTCCTTAACTGCTACTTAATACTTTGAGGAGCAGGGATAGCTGCAAACATGAAAATTGGAATGGCTTGCAAGACTGCCTGTGTGAGCGCAAGTCACCCTACTAAGTTTAAAGATCTACATGTCCATTTTCTGATTTTGTCCTTAATTTTATTTAAAATTGGTTCCCATATTTTCTTACTGAGAGGTTTATTAGTAAGAGGAATACCAAGATATTTGGAAGGCAACTGATGCCTTTGAAAACCCAGAATTCTGGTAAGTTTCTTTGTATAGCAATATTTGTGTTAAAGAAAAAAACTTTGGACTTATTTTGACTTACCTCTGTGCTCGCTGCAATAGAAAAGTCATTTAAGATATCTTTGATTTCCCTTGCTTCCCTGACTGTGGGTATGCCCTGCATCATAGTATCATCCACAAATTGTTGATGAGTATTAGCCTCTCCATTTGGGGTGAGCTTGATCCTTTGAATTCGACCTTCAACATTTTCCATTCTGATTGCCCTACCTAGCCCTTCCATCATGACGAAAAAGAGGAAAGGGGAGAGTGGATCACCTTGTCTGAGCCTCAGGAGGGTGTGAATGTGTTTGAAGGGGCTCCATTAAGAAGAATGGAAAAGATGGTCATGGTGACTAGTGCCATAACCCATCTTATCCAATTTTGGTCAAAGCCATATGCTTTCAGAGTAGCTTTGATATAAGAACAGCTGAGTTTGCCATAGGCTTTCGCAATGTCCAACTAAATAATCATGCCTTCTTGCTTGTTGATTTTGAGAGAGTGTACCACCTCATGCGCTTAGATGATGTTTTTGAGAATTTGTTGTCCTTCCATGTAGCCTGTTTTCTCTTTCGAGATGAGGGAAGGTAGTAGGGGCTTAAGTCTATTGGCTACCACCTTGGAGATGATTTTATACACCACATTACATAAGGATATGGGTCTAAATCCATCCGGAGTGCCCATAAAGGTAGCTTCTAGCTGAACTGGCCAATGATCTGAACCTCCAAAGGGTAGAATGGATGTTGTGATGGTTGGTCCTGTGAGGAGGAGATACTCAAAGACGATAAATCTATCAAGTTTTCAAGCCACTTGAGAGGCCCCTCCCCTTTTGTTGTTTCACATGAAAGTTCCATTTATTGTCTCGGTGTCCACTAGTCCCATGTTCATGATGAAATCTTGGAAGGCTTCAGAATCTTTGCCTAGCTGTCTAGTGCCTCCTTTTTTTTTATGAAAGAGATCTTATCATATTGAAATCACCTGCAACTATCCAAGGCATATTAGGATATTGTGCTCTTAGACTTTCTAGGGAGGTAAGAAGCTTGAGTTTATCTACTTCCTTCTGAGGTCCATAAATTTTTTTTATCATATATGTTTCCTTATCACCTACTGGACTGCACGCCAAAGATAGATAGTTTTTGGATGCTTCAGCATGCAGGATTCCAAATTTCTGTGGATCCCACAGCGTAAGAATCTCGCCTGTCGAGTTATTTGCCTTGACCTCTAAATACTCATACTTGATTAACCATTTATTATGAATTTCTCTTATTTTCTCCATTGAACATTTGGTCTCCTAAATAAAGACCATGTTGTGTTTTTCTTCCTTAATTCTGTTACTCAAATTCCTTTGTTTCCTTCTACTACGTAAACCTCTAATGCTACATGTTGTAAGCTTCATTAAGAATGGTTAGTAAAGGAATAGCTGGTAATATCTTTCATCTTACCTGAGTTAATCAGTAGTTTTCCACATTCATTTAGCAGTTCATTCTGTCTTTTCCTTCCTCTTTTCCTTCTTGAGTTCTTTGGAGATTGTACCTCTGAGTTCTCCATAGTTTTGACCCTACTTTGCTCCTGGCTTTCATGGTTTCTCTTGACACCAGTTCCCTTCGATTGTGCCCTCCATAGAAAGAGTTTTTGAACTCGATCATAGTCTTCTTTCGGCAAGCAGTCCACTCCTTTGTTCCTGCCTTGTTCCAGAAATAGTTCTAGATCCAGATTTTCCCTATCTAGAATCTCTTGTAGTTCATGGTCCTCTGTTCCTGCCTCACTTGGAGTCATCTCATAGTCTTTACTGATCTCCATGCAACTTGGTAGATCCTCCTTTTGCTGGTTGTTTACTGTGATATCCTCCATTTCAACTTTCGCTTCTTGCTTCTTAGATGTGTTCTCCCTATCTTGGACTGTGTCCACATTCTCCTATACTTCCTCTAGGATTTTGAAACTATTGTGTCTTGTATTTCTGTCTTCACTTCTTTTCTTGTGTGGCCATTTACCCCCTTTCCCTTTGGCCCCAACCTTGGTAAAACCCTCGTGATATCTATCCACAGGTGTTTTCCCATTGCCTTCCATATTGTTTTTTAGGCAGGCTCTAAACAGATGGTCGTGTTCATGACATTTGCGACAACTGAAAGGTATGTGCTCATAGTCCACCATGTGCACCCAATCTTCATCATATACCTCTAAAATTATTGCTTCCAAAAGGGCTCCAGATAGATCCATTTCCATACATATTTAGGTAAAGGAGGTGTATTTACCTTTGATAGTTTCCTATGGTATCTTCAGAAAATGCCCCATCTTGTTGCCTATGGTTTTTAAAGATTCTGGGAGCCAGTAATCTAGAGGTAGTGAGTATAGTCTGATCCAAACCGGTACAGATGTAAATGCTTCACGTTCCTGGACAAAGTTCATAATCCATGGCCGCATATAGAGTCTTTCCGCAGCATAGAAATAAGGCCCCCCTTCAAACACTCTGTCTTTGTCCTCTAGGTTTGCGAACACCACCATGAAGAAGCCCTTAGAACCCAGATGTAAATTTATTTCTCCCTTTGGCTTCCAATGGCTCCTTATACAGATGTGTATAGCCCTCTCCATTGGCCATAACCTCGTGAACTTGCAGATGATCGCATGTTCTTTCATATGGTCCCTGTACACTTGAATCGCATGATCACTCAATACGCCTATGGGAATGATGCTCTATTTGGGTTTGAAAACTCCCGTAGTTCTTGTGGAATTCGTTTTCTGATGCCGCCTCCCTTATCCTTTTCTTTACTTGTTTCCTGTTGATTTCCTTCCTGATCCTGGGATTCATTTCTTCCAACTGTCTCCTTGCCTCTTGCTTCTGAAATCTTTCCCGAAGGTTTTTTGAAATGCTTCCCTCCTGCCTCCTACCTCCTTGCCTCCTTCTGTGACTATCTGACTGTAGGAGGGAGCGGCGCTCCCCCCTGTGCGTCCCGCCATGGAACCTTAATGCAAAACCCTAGCGTCGACTTCAATCCTCGTTCAAGTTGCAGACCACCCGACCTGTTCTTTTCACTCCAGTCATGGTATAAATATTGG
>APFE031298454.1:82522-111065 GCA_000404065.3 Pinus taeda | reverse complement strand
ATGAGGATATACACCAACATAATATGTCAATATATATCCTAGGACACACATACACACACTGATCCCAATGTACATATTGACATACTATATGTCTACTTAATCATATAAATAAGTTTACTTTGGCTAGACATTCAAACCTAACAAAAACACCATATTTATTTTGAGAAAACGAACATAATTTCTTCAATTGGTCACAATAGTGATTCATTGGCCAACTCCAGTTGACTAAATTTTATTTTATCCTAACATTGATATAGCCTTATGGCACATACATTATTCTTTGTGGACCTTGAGTCAATGATCTGATCATTTTTATTATTATCATTGGATGTGATGACGATTTTGGTGTACCAGATTGATGTTATTATTGGCTGTGATGATGACTGTGATGTAGCTATTTGATAAGTGTGTGTAATCATTATGATATTCTCATTATTTGTTCTCATGTTTATACATTTTGATGACTATTTTCTTGATTTCAGTTAGTGTTATGTTGAATATTATGTTATATGTAGTCATGATGATTTGAATACTAATATTTTAGAACGTGTAAATATGTTAATGACTAACCTTATGAGTAGATGTTATTGATGACTATTTGAGTGTGTCAGGATGCCACTGGGATGTGCATGCATGTGATAATTCAGCGACCTCCAATTTGATCGATTGCATACTATTGATACTCGAGTTTAAATTTTTTAAATAATATTCTATTGTGATTTATAATATCATGTTAGTTGCTACATGCATAGGTCGGTTGTGATGAGTCTCATCAATAGGTACATCATAAGGGTCATGATGCCATCCTCCAGCTTTAGAACTATCTCTTTCTCACATTTATTTACAATTTTTGTTATATTATGCTTAGTGAGAAGGGTAAAATATGTTTGTTATGTCATGTGGCCTAATATGGTTTAATTGCAGGAAATGGAGCATTTTTGAGATGATTTCTATGTAGGGGATCGAAGTATACAATAGGGAGATATTCTAGGAGGTTGTCTACCTCTTTAACTCCCTCAATCATCCCAATATCTCAACACTCTCTATCATCATCTTGAGGTCATTGGCAGCAAAGCAAGATGAGGTCATTGGTAGCCAAGCAAGTGCAATTAATGAGGAACAAGATCCACCATTCTCGAGTTTTGGAGGACAAACGTTCCTATTTTCTAGGGAGCTTCTAGTAGCTACCGTCTTCTATAAATAAACATGTGAAAGAGCTCATTGGGATTTTAGTTTTGTTTTCAGCTAGGTAGTTGTTGGTACTTGGCACTATTATTTTTTATTGTTATATGATGTATTAGTAATTGATACAATAATAATGAGAAGTTGCTTATTGGTTCATCACTGAGTTAGTTCCAGAGGATTGAGGCTCTTAGGGCTTGGGCCCAACCCCAATGGCTTAGTTCCCTCTTGTGTATTCGTATCTTTTTTTAGTTTAGAGTGCTTATTAGTTTCTTGTAGTACCTTAAAGAAAAATCCAATAAAAATTTGTGACTACAACCTCTACCTCACCTCTCTCATGGGAGTATGACTAGAAGGGTTTACAACCACAGTTCAAAAAATAATATGTTTATGATTTCTTGGAAGAAGACGTATGTTGGCCATCTTGTTTTGCATATTCTTACCATAGTTTAGGAGTTGATTTGTTGGTTAGATCACAATTTTGGCACAAGACTAGATAGAATTTAAATACAACTCATCTTTTCCACTATTGATTGGTTCATTTTGTCAATGATAAATGGGTATATGCATGTGATGATTGCAGGGTTGTTTGGATCTGTAGGCAAGGGCACCTTCACCACCTCCATATTGGACTTCCTCACCTTCTCTTATGAAGCCCAAATTATATCCTAAAAGTTATGTTCATGAGATCATTTTCCTAGACCACCATGAGCATCTCTCCTAGTGCAAAACAAGCCTTCAAAAGGCTCTGAGCTTGGGTAGGGAATTTGGCCACCCTTCATTCATTTACCTCAACATTCATCCACCTTGCCATACCTTGAACCCATAATTTTTACCTCCTAAACCTTCTTGGTAGCATTCCTGTAGCATTAACGACCTTCTTGTAGCAATACAGGGCACATGTAGAAACTTCCTATAACACACCTGTAGCGGCCTGCTTCCTCACCAATTTTGACCTTTGCTGCAATTTGGACCTAGTTTAGAAGGATTTTGGCCCCCAACCATGACTCCAGGATCAAGGGAAACTCCTAAGGCCACTCCAAACCCTCCTTTTCCTTCATTGAAAAACATAATAGCATTAGTTTCCCTATCACATATTTGGCAAATAGCACATTGATTTGAGCTAGTTAGATGATACATAGAATTTTGAGTTATGGTTTAGTAGCTAGATGGTTTATTACAAGTTAATGTAGTTTCCTTTCTGAAAATAGTATAGCTCTTGTCCTTTCATGCACTCATTCAATAGAATTTGCAAGTGGAAGTTAATAACATCTCCTTTTTCATAGTTAGAGGTAGCTTCTAAATTTCACCTTCATTAGCTAGTTTTCATTATAATTCAGTAGGAGGAATGGTCTTGGAGCACTATTGATCAAATTTCCTAGTTGAGGGTGGCATGAGTGGAATCCCATCTACTGTGCATATAGCACTGACACCTCGAATTTTGTACAAACCCTGGTTTGATAAATAGAGTTGAGGAGCCCTTGGGATTTGCAACACTCTCACCACTTTTTGGCGCTGTCGTTGGGGAGGTGTCTAGGTAGATGTTATTTCTTCTTAAGAATTATTTTCTCTTTTGCATACAGTTTTGAAAAAGTAACATAAAATAAAAAGAGAAAAAATATATTTTATGCCTCGTAGGAATATAGATACTCAAAAAAATTTCTTACGAAACATCCCCACACCCTCAAGCATTCAACCTTCACTCTTCTTTGGTGACTATCAACTTCCCTCTCTGACTATAGGGGAGTTAAGAAACCCTATAGGTGAGGGACCTGAAATATTTGAAGAACCTATTTGGGAAGAAGAAGAACCCACTTCACCTACCCAACCTATGGCTGAAAATAGGAAAAATGAGGTCGTCCATATTAGAGAGACTAATGGAGAGGCTAGAATGAAGAATGACTTACTTAACACAGTCGAATGCCAACAAATGATCTAATATAAGTACTTCCCTTCAACACTTCCATGACTTAACCTATAAGGATCCTGATACCTTCATGTTTGACTTTGTTGTTGTTTGTAGGACCTATGACTATGCCTCTGATGACCAAAGGTTGAAGTTATTCCCCTCTACCTTTAAGGATGCAACCTTGCACTGGTTTATGGGTCTACTTGGGGGTAGCATCACTACTTGGCCTAAAATGCAACAAGCCTTTAATGAAAAGTACAGGGACTATTGTAGGTCCAAAGAAACCAAGGAAGAAATATTTAGAATGATTCTTGGACTTTATGAATCCCTAGAAGACTATGAGGAGAGATTTCAACTCATTTATAGGAGGGCCAAATGCACCCTTGATCATGAATAACTCAAACTAGTTATTCTCTGAGGGATCTAGGAGGACATGTTGAAGAACCTCAACATGTTGTCTGGGGGAGATATCTACCAATTATCCCATAATGACATTAAAACAGTGTTTAAGAATCACTCTAGGGCTACTAGAAATAAGGGTAGGGCTAGTCAAGTCTTTGCCAATTCCTCTCCTTTTATAACATCCATCAAGAATGAGATTGAGAGCATGTTGGAGAACTTTAAAAGTGAAATGTTGCATACCTTTTCTTTGCAAATGGATACCATGCATATCAAAGGGAAACAAGAGGAAACAGAGAGAGCCCTAACTATTTTCTTCCCTAAATGCACTAGAAGGTACCCCATAAATGAATGCCCATTAAATGTCATAGAGGTCTACTCAGTCTGCGAGGAAAACCATGCCATAGATAAATGCCCTTCTTTCCATGGTTTAAAAGTTTTATACCAAGGGGTAGATGGTGGGGCTAAGTAGCTCTGCTTTATAAATCAAAGGAGGTCCCAAGGAACTCAGCCATAGCAACAGGGCATGCAAGGTGCATATTACTCTTATTATCATCCCAACCAAAATGTAACCTTGCCACCCTGGTACTCTTCCACTCATCCATGATGTTACACACATCCTTCTTGGTCTTACGCTCCTAAATATCCTTTGGAACCTGTCAATCAACCATTTCAACCATATGATCTCGAACCTCCTCAATGGAACAACCCATCACAAAACCAACCTCCTACTTTGTTGCCTCCACCTCAGCCTCAACTATATATCACTCATCTGACTCCACCTAACAACCTTGGATGCCTTCTCAACCCAATCTGGACCTGAATAACAAGCAAGCACAATAGGTGTACAATGGAGAGACATCTTACCTTGCCTAAGCTGAGGAGATCCAAGACATCAACCTTAGGTCTGGAAGAGTTCTTCCAGATAACCATCCTCCATCTCTACCTAAATAACTTGAAGATGAAACAAAAGAGAGTACCCCTCAAGTAAATCCACCTCCTTTTCCTAAGAGATTGATCCACCCTAGCCAACGCACCCCATAAGAGATTGCACTTCTTGGAGAATTGAAGATCTTGTTTGTAAATACCCCTTCTCTATGCTATTAAGGATGTTCCCATCTATAACAAGCTTATCAAGGAGAAATATTTCAAACACCATGGGAGAAGAAAAATAGACATCCCCACCATCAATGTTATTGGTCAATTATCTTATTTGATGCTAGGGAGAGTGATTTGTCCAAAATATTGATGAGACTCATCATTGGGTAAATATATGGACCTTAGTACACCTCCAAGCATACTAAAATAAACTCTTCTCATATTCTTTACATGTTTTAATTATATTTTTCTTAATGAGATGAGTAAAAGTAAGATGGTATGTCTAGTGGTCTAATGTGCATTTATTGCAGGTTTTTGGGAGAAAATTATGTCAAATTATGGTTAATTAAGGTGTAGGAACTTGAATGAGACGGTTAATTAAGGTTTAGGAACTTGAATGAGACAAGAAGGAGAGATTATAAGAGATGGATCTTCCTTATCAAATCCTCACTCATTCAAAGATCCCTCAATCAAATCACACTAGCTCGGATTTGCACGCAGTCGAGTCACGAGGATCATTGGCACCTGAGCCAGTGATAGTTAAGAACTAGTTTATCTTGACATTGGGAGCCAAGCCTCCCTAGATTAAAGGAAGTTATTGGAAACTTTAGTTGTATAAATAAGGAGGCCTAGAGCCTCATTAGAATTGAGATTTTTTATGTAAGAGAACTAAGCACTTTCGAGTTGAAGGATTGTGACAAAACACAATTATGTATTTTTTTGATATGTTAATGAAATGAGCATTCCCTTGATCCAACACTGAGTTGAATCAGAGGGATGAAACTCTTAGGTCAGGACCCAAACCTAGCAGCAGAGGTTCCTCTTACTGTACTTGTATGCTAAGTTTATTTCATAGATTACTTGTTGAATTGATTTCGACATTGTTACATTACATGTATTGGTGACTTTGATTAGTTTGCTTCCATTTGTGCATAGATTTAACAACAACGTTAGAGAGATAAAGAAATAACAAAAAGGCTAATAACAAGCGGATCTTGCCTCATTCCTCCCATCAGGGACCATGGTTTGAGGAAAAACCCTCATTCATCCCAAAAAGACAGAATTCTGGTTTCTTATGAAATTTAGGGTTTTTTCTACTAACTAAGTTAGCATCTTTCAGTTTTCAAAGATAGGTTGTAGTTGTTATTTATGATATCTTGAGCTTTGTATTAGATTTCATGGTTTTTTCACAATAGGTTGCAAGCATTTCCATGCATGAACTAGGCAAATAAATGATGAAATTCTGCTTTCCTATGTTGATGTAAACCTCTCTTGTTTTGACATGATTTATGGGTAAATGCCAACAATGATGTGTATGTTACAGGAGTTTTAATAGTGCAGGAAGATCTCATATCAACAACATCAACCTGACCTTACCCATCCATGATCGCCAAAAGCCACTAAGTCCATAATCTGAGTTATCATTTCACAAGGACAACTTGCCATGCTTGTTGAGTAAATCCAACCATCGTACAACATTGGTTTGAGTTCTAAGGGAGTCCTAACCACTTCCTTGCCTTATTCCTTCCCTCACTCACCTTCCCTAAGCCCCATACCACTGTCCAAATCACTCCTTATGCTTTTGGCCTGTTCCTATAGGAAAAAAGGGGACCCTATAGGTGAATTAGGACATCCTATAGACATCCTGTAGGACAACCTGTAGTGGCCTATTTTGAGCCCATTTTATGAGAAATACATCAAGAAATATTGGAGAAGACCCTTGCTTTCCTCCCAAGCCTTCTGACCCAACACAACCATCTCTCTCCACACCTAACTCACCTACCATACAATCAAGAAGAATTAGCATTCATGTTTCCCAAAAAAGACAAAAAGAAAAAAGTTGTTATGCTTATTCATGTGCACAACAGTTAAGTGTTTGATTAGAATAGATTTCATTCTTAGGTTAGTTAGGATGTCATGTGTGTTAGCTTAGAATTCTTCTGAAGAAAGGTATCTTAACACATATCTAGATGAGTTGTGTGTTTTGAGCATCTATTTCAATCTTTCTTTACTGCAGTAGATAGCATTTCAATTCTCTCAATTAGGGTAAAATTCTCCTTTCTCAATTGGTAATCAAACTTCTTCTGAATCAATAGAAGATTGGTTTGAGAAGCCCTAGTGGCCTATCCCCTAGCTTAGCAGTGACAAAAGAGTGGACCCATTGCATCTACGTGTGTATACAACACTGCCACCTCCAAGTTTGTACAAACCCTAGGTTGATGAAGTAAAGTTGGTGGCCTCAAGAGTTGCAACATTCTTGTTGCAATACTAGTGCTTATCAAATATTTAGACCCTAGGAGTCCAGTAGTAGATGTGCACATTGATGGCATCATTGTACCTCATACCCAGTGCCTTTTGCAATCACCATCTTCTTTTAGTACCAATTAAGCACAGATCAGGTAATTTCCTTTGGTCCTCTCTACAATATGAAATGTTGTCACATAAGGGGAAAGCAAAGATGGTGGTTGAGAGTCCATTCCCACCCTTTATTCCCAATTTAAATGAGATTCATTTAGTTGACACACAGTATAAGATAACAAAAACTCAATGTGAATTTTATTTGTATGAGCTCCATAATTGGGAAAAATAGAAGTATTTAGATAATAGTGATGATTTAAGCATATGGGAATCGTTTTTACCTCAATTTACCTTTCACCATACCCATATTTTCCTAGAATTCTCTACCTTGTGTCATTTGAGGCACCTCCCTAGCAAAAAAGTTGTAATTTCTCAAAACAATGAAATGCTATTCTCAATTACCTGAGAAGCTATTTGTTAAGCCCTTCAGATCAATTCTCAAACTTTTTTACACCCATTTTCCACTGGTGCACTCACAAAAATATGCAAAAATATTACTTTCCCCTAGTGATCCGATATTTTTGATTTTTTTTTGCCTGAGATTTTTGAATTGCCTAGAAAAAATCCCCCATGCTCTAGTTCTATTTTCCTTGAGATGTCAAGACAAGTTATTTGCATGGTTACTTTCCTACTAGGTTATCCCATAGACCAATGGGTAGATGAAGTAGTGTTAGGTTTCTTATGAGTATTTTCAGTCAGAAGCCATCACTCATTTTCAATTACATTCAATACTTGTCAGATGTTATTCATGATCAATTTTTGAAATTCAAGGTTGAAGGTGCATTCAAAAACCAATTAGTTTCAGTATATTTGATGTTATTTTATCAACCAAACAGGTTCAAGTTCCAGTTAAAAAAGTTGGATGATCAGGGAAGTCCACTATAAGTCATCCATTGGACTTATTTAGTCAGAAGGAATTTAGAAGATTTTTCATTCACCAATTTTGTGGATCAGTTTTTGAATACATCCTTGTGTCTTCTTAGCAACGATATTATACCAAGGATTTCACGAAAGCTCAAGAAGGTTTTACATCTTATAGAACAGACTAAAGTTGGAGACTGGTATCTCTACCACAACTATATAGAGATTCGAATATATGGGTGTGAGCTTCCATTAGGAGAATTTTGAGGTCTAAAATGGCCCTCTTAAGAAAAATGTACAACCAAAATAAACTTTATAAGAACCAATAGGATTCAAGATGATGATGTCAACCATGGGGGATGATTCACCATTTTTGGAGTAAAAAAATAAAAAGATTAAAAAATAATATAATAGTAAAACTATTTTTTCAACTTATCTTTGTAAGGTTTTACTCAAATTTCGAGCGAGAGTACTTATTGGATGAAACATTTAATTCCTCATCCAAGGAGTACCCATGTTGCATACTTTTGATGGACTTTGCTACATGAAAGATGAGAAATACATGTATTAACGTGATTGCAATCACATTTTTCATATATTTTTCATTTTTTGTGTAGCAGGGTCCATCGAAAATATGCAACAAGGGGGTACTATTTGGATGAGGAATCAAATTCTACATCCAAAGAGTGTTACCACTCGAAATTTGAGTAAATCCATAGAGAGACAAGTTGAAAATAAGAGCTGAAAAAATAGTTTTTCTTTTTTCCCTCTAAAATTTGATAATGTAATCTAATCTTATTTCATTATTTCCACTATTATTTTATAATTTCCTTAGGAGGCCCGTTTTAGACCTCAAATTCCCCTAATGCTCCATATAGATTACTAATATTTGTACCAGTAAGGATTTCTGCCTTGGAGTACATTAGACAAATGCTAAACATGGATGACTTACATTTTGTATCAAGAAAAAGAAGGCACAATTTAAATTGAAGGCACATGTTGGGCATTATATTGTAAATACCATAGCAACAACAAAGGAAGTGGATGAAATACTAAAGAAAATGAAATTTAAGCTAAGATTCACATGGCCTTATGATCCATTAGGGATAATTTCGAGACTAAGAGTTGAGTAGAAGACCACACGATATGCACATACACCTAGGCCAGAGATAAATAAATATGCCAATCAGGAGCAATGGACAGAGAATGCACTATGGGAGGCTGAAGAGAAAATTATCAATCAATCATCTCTATAAACTCTTGTTCCAAAGGACAAAGAAATCAAGAGACCAAGGGAAAGTATTTCCCCTACATATTCAGAAGCTCAAGCTGCAGACTTTCATGTTTTCAAGAGCAGAAAGAAGGAGTCAAAGACCGATACTGAAACTGATACTCAAAGTGATGCTCAGATAATAAATATTCAAGAGGAATTCTCAGAAGAAAAGGGCTCACAGGAGCAAACCACAATGGTTTTGAAAAGTATTCCCACCCCTTCATTTCCATATGTTGAGGAGACAACTGAGTCACCTATGTCTTCTACATCTCAGGTTCCAACACAACAGAACAATGTTTCGAGATATAAGGAGATCAAGAAGAAAAATGAAGAACTGAAGGCTACAACATATTCAGAGTCCTGGAAGCAAACTGCTACTACTCATCATAGGTTGTTGTCTGCACTCGAAATTGAGAAGGGACAGTTCCAATTAGCCTTCTTGGAAGCCACAGTTCTTGTCCCAAAAAGTGCAAAAGATCACAAAGATTCAACATTTTATTTTGATACTAAAAAGGTCCATGCAATTGATCAAATTTAAAGATTCAATATTTCCTTTTGATACTAAAAAGTTTCATGCAATTGATTAAATTGATTTGCATAAACAAGCAGCTGAAATGATCTATTCAACACTGACAAGTTTAGGCATCTCTACCTCAAAACTGCAGGCCTCCTTGAATAATATGCATTCGCAGCTAAATATAGAGCAAATGTCATCTTTGGCCAAAGACACTAGAACCAAAACTTCGTAGGATTTAGTGATAAAACTAGGATATGATTCTAGTAACATCAAAGTGGTTGAGGATATAATTAAAAATAAAGATGTAGATTTTCAAGCTTTGAGGAAACAACTCAAGCTTCCAACCGCAAAGCAACCTCAGGCCAAAGAAATAACTAATTTGGAGATAGAAAAGGAAAAGTTGTTCAAACTAATATTTGAACAAAACACTCAAATTCAAAAAATGGAGTCAGACATGGAGGTTATGTTAAAAGAGAAGGAGAAATTAGCATCTATAGGTACATCAACACAACAGGTAGTACAACAAACAACAGAGACATCCACTGCATATTTTTTCTGAAAAGCTAGTCAAAGCTTTGGGAGAACTATCAAAAACATATAGGGAAAATGAGAAGTTACTAGCAACACTGAAAAACATGGAGGAGAATGAAATTAAAGCTGATAATGCACATCTAGCATAGGTATAGAGAAATTTAAAACTGACAAAGCAAATTGAGAAATATGAAACCAAACTTTAACAACTCAAATGTTGGCAGAGGCCAAGAAAAGTATATGGCATAACATCAATGCCAATATTACAGAATTGTGGCAATCATTTCAAATTATTTTTGAGCAGGAGGAGTTAGTACAAAGGGTCAAAGCAGTGATTGAGAAAATAAATGCTGAGATTGAGCACAAACCAGCGGAAGCACACAAAATTATTAAAATGTTGAATTCCAAGACTAGAGATGAGCTAGAAGAAGTCCAGATTCAAGATAGAATAGACAAAAATATGGAAGTGATGAGACTTATGACAAAGAAGAACCTCATGATACAACTAGAGAATAAGTGCAAAGAGTTGGAGTTACAGGTAAAATTTTTTAACAAAATATTAATGTATTCCAGGAAAAAGGACTTCCAACACTAAAATCCTCTAATGGAAAATTTATCCCATTAGAGAACTATCAAGACTAGTTATGCAACAAAGCTGCAAATGCTTCCAAATTCACCAAGGTTAGAAGAATGATAACTGGAGAAGATTTCTTGGAAGGGCTACAACAAGACCTCTACGTTCAACATGAAGTCCACCTTTTATTTCTCAATAAGCCAACTTTCCAAACAAATACAAACGTAGATGAGAAATTGCAGAGCATGGAAAATTTCTCCATTCCTAGTGAAGAGTGGTGGAATAAATTGTTGGATCTCATTGAATAAGGGCAAACATGAATCCTACAAATTGGGGAGCAAGTGAATAGAAGAAGCACAAAAGTAGCTACACTCATCAGGAATTCTCCTTCAAGTCTGAACAAAGCATCAGAAATAGTCCATATTTCATATTACTTAGTTCTATTTTTGAAATATTTACATTATTTGAGTAGATATTATTTTGTAATAAATTTTATTTTGAAGTCCGAATTAATTTGAGACAGACTCTATAAATATTTTGTAAAAATATTTAAAGATGGTTGGATTATGAAAAATAGAAGATCACTTCTTTGATTGTAAGCAATGAAATATATTTTGAAGTAATCAATTGAGTAATATAGAGGCAGTTCGGTTTCATGATTCTTGTGTCAAGCAAATGGTGATGTTTTTCTCTTTGTAAATTTGTTTTTCTTTCAAGTTCCACATGGATTTTCCTTCTAGATTGTTGCAAGAAGATTAAGAATTGAATTTACTTATATTACATTTCTTTGGCTTGTTTAAACAAATCTTAAATGTTTTCTTTATGACATTAAGTATAGAATTCATCTGTGTATTTTAATTGATCCTAATTCTTATTCATCTCATCCACACCACAATAGCTTTACGAGATCTAGGAGTTTTCCTACCTCTCTCTGTTTCCTCTCCTCTGTTTAGTTTAAATTGATTACTGAAGATTTTATGAACCCATTCCCACTGGACTTTTCTTCATTTTACAACCAAAACTTTAAAAAACCTATCTTGACCTTTCATAAATATCCTAAGAGATAAACAATAAGATTAAAATCATATAGAGTGAACCCTCTCTGAAGCTAGAAGGGCTAGATCCCAACTTTAAAAGTGGTTTGTGGTTACCTATGCAGCTTCCTTTTCAGCCTATGAAAACTACAAAGTTCTAACAAACTAAATTATTTTTAGTTGACCCATGTCCTGCCCATGTCAAAGTTGTAGAATTTGGCACATATAGAACCTTAAAGATTAACCCCTCTCTCTTAGCCAACCAAGAAGAGAAATTGTGCAAGATGCTGAGAGCACACTTAGATGCCTTTACTTGGAACTATAAATAAATGAAGGGGGTTTATCTCTCAATTTGTACTCATCACATATACATCAAGGAGGGATGAAACCCTGTGCACCAACCTCAGAGGAAAATAAACCTAGCCCTCAAAGACATAGTAAAGGAAGAGTTACAAAAGTTGTTGGATGCATGGTTCATATACCCCATCTCAGATAGTGAGTGGGTGTCCTCTATAGTTTTAGTCCCAAAGAAGAATGGGAAGTGGAGGATCTGTGTGGGTTACAGAGAATTGAATAAGGCCACAAAAAAAGACCATTTCCCTTTACCTTTCATTGATCAAGTTTTAGATGGTCTTATAGGGAAGAAGTTCTTCTCTTTCCTGGATTGGTTGAGTGGTTACAATTAGATTCAGATTAGCCCTAAGGACAGTTATAGGTTCCTTCCATTTGGTCTATGCAATGCTCCTGCCACTTTTCAAAGGGCAGTTCTGAGCATCTTTCTTGAGCTTGTCCATGACTTTGTGGAGATCTACATGGATGATTTCACTCCTTATGGGTGTGACTTCCTAGAGGCTCTCTCTAATCTGGGAAAAGTCTTGAGAAAATGCATTGTATTGAACCTCTCACTTAGTCTTGAGAAATGTGAATTCTTAATGAATGTAGGGACTGTCCTTGGACTTTAAATATCTTAGGAGGGGATACAAATGGACCCAAACAAGATTTCCATCATAAAAGGGGTCCCTACTCCTCAAAAGCATAGGGATGTTAGAAGTTTCTTGGGCTTAGTTGGCTATTATAGGAGGTCCATCAAGGATTTTAGTAAAGTGGCTTCACCATTGCTTGGATTTGTAGCCAAGGACTCATAATTATGTTGGACAAGTAGCTGCCAAGTGGCCCTTGATATATTAAAATAGAAATTGACCACTGTACCCATACTTAGGAGTCCCAATTGGGCCATGGCTTTCCATATCAATACTAATGCATCAGAAAAAGCTATGGGGAAATCCTTGGGGAGAATATATGATAAGTTACCCTATGCCATTTACTTCATCAGTAAAAATCTGTCTAAGGTTGAATTGAACTACACTGTCACTAAAAAAGAGATCTTAGCTATTATACCCTCCTTAAACAAATTTAGGCACTACATCACTGGATACCAAAATTTTGTGCATACTGATCATGTAACTATTAAATATTTGATGAATAATCATGATGTGAATGCTATAATCATTAGGTGGTTATTATTGCTACAACATTTTGATTGGACTATCATGGACAAGTCAGGAAAAGAAAACGTAGTTGCAGAATTTTTGTCTAGACTTAATTTGCTTGCAGGTGATGAAGGGATGGTGGATGATCAAATTCTAGATGAGCACCTATTTTCTATCTCGGTGCTTTCTCCCTAGTTTGTTGACATATCCAACTACTTAGTTGTTGGGAGATTCTCTCCAAATCTGTCATCTAGGGAGAAGAGTATAATTGTAAGGAAAAGTGCCCCTTTCACTTGGATTGGGGGCGATATTTTCAATTTGGGACCAAATCAGATTTTAAGGAGATGTGTCAAGGAAGAGGTAGTCTTTGAAATCCTCTTAGCTTGCCATGATGGGCTTTGTGGCGGTCATTTTACTACCAAGAGAACAACTTTCAAAGCTTTACAAGCTGGCTACTATTGGCCCACCCTCCACTAAGATGCAAGAAGGTATACCAGTAGATGTGATCAATGCTAGAGGATGGGGTGAATCAGTATTCCTTAGCAATTAGAGCTTTTAAATATTTTCAGAAAACTAGTTAATCTTCAATTATTATTACTATTTGTGCAGTAATAACAATAAATAAAATAACACAGTAGACACAAAAAATTTAGGTGGAAAACCCCCTCTGGTTCAAAAACCACCGAACGCTTTTCTAATAAATTCTTTAATCTTCAACCCCAACTGAAATGGAAGGAACAACTTCCTAGAATTCTAGAAAATCATTCTTCTCCAGCTCCCACTAGAAGGATTCCCCAATGCCCTAGTTTATTTTGTAGTTAACTAAATGGATGCCCCAACATTCTAGACCAATCTACCACCCTGAAGTGTCCATAGGCTCCAACTTGTAGGCAACTTCATGCACCAACCTAGCACCTCCCTGCCACCCTATAATGACTAAAATGAGACAAGAGTGCAGATTCCCTTACCAGGGACAATGATCCATCCTACAATATGATTTACAATGATTTTGATTGAAGACCCAATCACAATATGAACTGCAACCCAACCATGACATCATCCCAACAGAGACTCGTATACCTCCCAATAATGCCTTCCCGACTCTAGGTAGATTAACTCTTTTTACAATAATGACTCTTTTACAACTTTACAATGATGAATATTCACCTTGATACTTCTTCACAATATAAAGATGGTTTTCATGTCTTCAAATGATGTCTTGCTGCAATGCTTCCTTTGATTTGATACTTCTGCTCTTGAATTCTAGCTTGAAGTTGTACTTGAATCTTCTTCTACCTGAAGTGTGCTTGTCACTTTTGTTATTGACTTATTGCAGCATTAGACAAAGACTCACACTCTTGATATAGTCTTGGACTCTATGCAAGACTATATCCAAAATTGACCTAAAGATATATACAATAAAAATTGATGACAGACCCTAGACTTGTGATGGACCCAGTCCTATGTACAACAACAGAGACCATTCTAACAACTATGAAAAGACAAGTAACATGAACTTAAAACATCATATAGATTTAGCAGACTTGGTGTAGTATCAAGAATATGCAACATCAAATGTGTAGTATCAACAATGTGATGTCTGAAATGTGTTATCAAAACTAACTTTGACATATAGAGACATAGGGATATAACTGAGACCCTGTATGTACTTATGTTGACCTACAAAAACATATGTTAGAGATGATACTCATATTTTCGATTTAAACACTAATCATACATACCTTGTTGTAGGAGAATTACCCTTGACTGTTGATGTGCAATCCTTACTGCAGTGATCCTTGAATGCATGTTTTTTCTTGCTTTCTAGGAGTTTGATATTGAATATGTTGTATCTATATAATTTCGGATCTCCAGGGTTTGAAATTTTGTCCTGTGGTATCCTCTGAGTCCTCTTTCCAACCCTAGAGGTCTAATCAATATTGGAGTCTTCAAGGAAGAGTTATTCCCAATTGCCCACGATGACCTAATTATAGACTGGTTCAGTAGAGCGAACTTGTACGAAGTGCCACGTGTCACTGTTGCGACATTTGGACATGAAAATACTACTAAAAAAACTAAAATATTTCCTATTTATGTGACTAATTATGAAATTTGAAATGCAATTCTCAGAGAGAAAGTTATGATGATTTTCCCAACGTCACCTGTTTGACATGGAATTCGGGAGTCTGCAAAAACCCTAAATTCCTCAGATCATATCTCTGCAAATATAGCGAACCAAGACTTGAAATGTAGTCATGAGGTTCATAAATATTTCAGCTCAAATGGGTTTTAATGTTAGCTTTTGAATCATTGCAGACAAAACGTTTTAGCGAAAATTCCACGATGACCGGTTTGAAGCCACACAATCCCCTACTAGTGGAGGATATGAGGGTCATTATTTATATGAATGTCTTGAGTTGAGAGGGTCCTCAACAAGAGAATGTTAGAGGGATTTTAGGAGAAAAAAATATTATTAGTTATTGACTATTCAATGACCACAACCAATTATGTGTGCCATGCCACAACCCCATAGGGTTTTAGCCCACTAACTGGGGTTACCAACTTCAAACATGAATATCTCTCAAACCGTGAAGAATTACTTAGCGTGCCATATATCAACAGAAACATATCGATGAGTAGAATCCATATAAAATATAATTGACTTAGAACAAAGTAGTTTGTCACCTCAAAATTCCCATGCAAGATTGGGGTAACCCCTGGTGCTTCTTGGGTGGACATCAATGACAACCACTAATCAACAATCTCCCCCTTTGGCTTAATGGCAACACTAGTACTCCCCATGCAATCATGACACCTTTTCCTACTACCTTCTATCCCCCTTTGTCATCAATGGAAAAGGGTAACTCCCCTTGACAAATAGCCATCCCGCGGACTTGTACACACCTCCACTCCCCCTTTCTACCTGAGTAGATAAGAGAAAGAGTCTAATGAAAACTTGGGAGAATCCCAAGATTTTGGAAAATATACTCAAATGATTCATAAGGTAATGGTTTGGTAAATATTTCAACAATTTGTTCCTTTGTGCCAACATATTCAAGCTTGATGTTCTTTTCAACGACTTCCTCTCTAACAAAATGATATTTAATCGAAATGTGCTTAGTTTTGGGATGTATTATAGGATTCTTGGAGATACTGATGGTGCTAGTGTTATCGCAAAAGATTGGAATAGGCTCATTGAACTTGACTTGAAAAATTTTGCTTCATCCAAAGAACTTAAGTACAACAAGCTGCTACCACGACATATTATGCTTCTGCTGTGGATAATGAGATTGAAGACTACTTTTTACTTAACCATGAAACAAGACAACCACTAGATAGAATGCTGCTCCACTGGTACTCTTATGATCATCAACACTTCCTGCCGAGTCTACATCTATATAAGCTTGGATGACTAGATCATTTACTTTGGGATAGCATAGACCATATTCCATTGTGCACTTAAGATAACTGAAGAATTATTTTGACGGAAATGATATGAGATTCTTATGGTGCTTCTTGGAATATTTCTACTTGTCCAGCTTCCTACATCACAGCAGGTCGGGAGGCTATCACATATAAGAGACTATCAATCATGGATCTATACAACCTTTGGTCCACATCCTTTGACAAAATTTCTAAGCTTAACTTGCAACATGTTACCATGGGTGTAAGGATTGGCTTGCAATCTTCCATCTGTAATTTCTTGAGCATTTCTTTGAAGTAATTGGTTTGATATATGAATATTCCTTCATCCTGTTGAGAAATATAAAGCCCTAAAAAGTATGTCAGTTCAGCAATCATAGACATTTCAAACTCACTTTGCGTTTTTGTGGAAAAGCCTTTAGTTAATTTGTCATCACTGCTTCCAAAGATTATATCATCCACATATACTAATTATTAGGTTATCTCGATCCACTTTCACATAAAGATTGATGTTAGCATTTCCTTTCTTAAATCCCTGTTGATGTAGATATTCGTCAAGATGAGCATATCAAGCCCTAGGAGCTTTCTTGATACCATATAGAGCCTTCTTTAATATGCAGATGTAGTCTTCTTTGTCAGAGAGCAGAAAACCTTCGGGTTTCTAAATGTAAACTTCTTCCTCCAATTCAC
The DNA here is from genome assembly GCA_000404065.3 of Pinus taeda. Taxonomy (NCBI): domain Eukaryota; kingdom Viridiplantae; phylum Streptophyta; class Pinopsida; order Pinales; family Pinaceae; genus Pinus; species Pinus taeda. Next base: position 93,726 of record APFE031298454.1, on the reverse strand, counting down.
CATTTAGAAAAGCTAACTTAACATCCATTTGGTAGACATTGTTTTTTCTCGAGCAAGCATAAGCGAGAAACATCCTGATAGCTTCCATTATGGAAATGGGAGAAAATGTTTCTTGATTCCTTCAACCTGTGCATATCCTTTGCAGACTAATCTTGCCTTATTCTTGGTAACCTCTAATCCTTCAACTATTTTTCTCCCCCTGAACCTGTAATGAAACTTCCATCTTGTTCAAACTACCTTCCTGTCAATCGTAGACTTGTGCCATATACTGTTGCATAGACTCCTCTTCTACAAACATTAAGGAGTCAATAAGCTTAATTGTTCATAATAGTGTGTCATTTAACAAACCGTCTTGACTCGAGTCATTAACTGAAGCAGTTGTTTATTCCTCATAGTCCGTTACGAATCGTGAAAGCATAACTGTTGGGACCTTATTGCCTTCTTTCTTTTCTTGCTCATCTTGTACTTATTTATCGTGTACCTGTTTTCCTTTCCAAACCTTCTTATTCTTGTCGTCAAGCCTTTCATTCATGGTTGATTCCATCTTTTACCTGTAGTTATGAGCTATGTGTCCATAGTTATGACACTTGAACCATTCAATGTTGTCCATAGGTGATTCCATCTTATATCTGCAACCGCGAGCATTATAGCCATAGTTATGGCATTTGAAACATTCAATGTTTGGCCCATTTAGTATGTATTCTCTTTTGACAAAATCATCGTGGAACTTGTTTCGTGATCATGCAAACTTGCTTCTAGGGTTTTGAAAATAATAATTGTACCTGTAAAAAACTTCACAATCCCTAGCCATATGTCCATAGTTAGCACATAAAAAATAATAACCATTAAATAAATGTGTGTACCTAAATGGTTCATTTGGATGCGATGGTCCTTGATAGTTGTCCTTGTCAATAACTTTACAATCCTTGGCCATATGTCCATAGTGTGCACATTAAAAACAATAAACATTAAATAAACGAACATACTTGGAAGATTTTTCATTCTTCTTTGGAGATGGTGTTGTAGTTTGTTGTGGTCCTTTGTTCTTGATTTCTTTGGTCTTGTTCTTTGGAGTTGCAATAGTTGATCAACTTCCATCTTAGAATCATCCTATGAAGATGTGGAGCTTGTACCTTCATCAACTAGAGATTTCCCATCTTTAATTGCCTTAATTTTTGCTTCTTCATCTGTCTTATCTTGTATGCGTTATTTTTGCAATCCATTGAGTTTGTTGATTTCATCACGGTTGCATCAAGTTCTTCTTGATTTTGAGCAAGATCTTCTTGAAACCATCTTTTCAAGATCTTCCTTATTTTTTCTACCTCCTCAACCTGTAGCTTGAGAAGAGTGGTCTTCTCTACTTCTCTATTGAGAACCTGTATCTGTTCCTTCTGCTTCTCATTTTCAATCCTAGGTTTGCCTATTTCTACTAAAGATGCTTCTATTTCCTTTTGCTTTTGGTCAACAATGGATATGTATCTTTGATCAAATTCCTTCCTTTCAATTTCTACTTCCTGCATCTGTTGTGTGATCCTGCTAATCGTTGCAAATGCTGTGTTGAGATCTTGTTGCTTCTGTTGGACTTCTCTCTTGAGGTCTCATGTCATTGTATTCTTGATTTCTTCTAATTGAGTTCTAATACTACTGATCATCTTCTCAGACTCTTCATTTTCTTTGATGAGTTCTTTCATTGTATTCAATTCTACTTCCAAAAGTATTGTCTTTTTCTTTTAACTTTTGAGTTCCTTTATTACCTTGATCACTTGATTTTGAAACTCTGTTTTACTCATTTCTCCCATTTCTTCATCATAATCAAAAGGATCCAAATTTTCAATAACCTCTTGACCTTATTTCTTTGTTGACTAGAGATTATGAAGCTTTTCCCAAAGAGATTTAGTTGTTGAACATTGACCAACTATTGTTTTCAAAGAATTTTGAAAAGCATTCAAAATTACATTCATAGCCTTTGAATTGTACCTTTTAGCTTCGTCAATAGATGTGTCTCCAGAAAAAATTGATTCCCATACTACATCTGCACACAAATGTACTTCCATCTTGGATACCCATATCCAGTAATTATTTGTATCAAAATCAAGGGGTGGTACACAATACTCACTTTCTTTAGATTTTGTTGTACCTGTACCTTCCTTTGAAATCCTTGTAGCCTTCTTCCTTGAATTTCCCATCTCTATGCTCTGAAAGCTGTCTTCCAGTAGTTAATTTGTTACTGAAGGAACCAAGTTCTGATACCAATTGTTGGTAATACTGAGGGGGGGGTTGAATCAATATTCCTTAGAAATTAACACTTTTAAATCTTTTCAAAGCATTAGTTAATCTTCAATTATTATTAATATTTATGTAGTAATAACAGTAAATAAAAGAATGCAGTAGACACAAGAATTTTAGGTGGAAAACCCCCTCCAGGTCAAAAACCACCGAACACTTTTCTAATAAATTCTTTAATCTTTAGCCCCAACTGAAATCAAAGCAACAACTTCCTAGAATTCTAGAAAAACATTTTTTCCCAACTCCCACTGGAAGGACACCCCAACGCCCTGGTTTCTTTTGTAGTCAATTGAATGGATGCCCCAACATCCTAGACCAACATACCACCCTATAAGTTTTCACAGGCTCAAACCTGTAGGTGATTTCATGCACCAGCCTAGCACCTCCCTGCCACCCTATAATGACTGAAATGAGACAAGAGTGTGGATTCCTATACCAGGGACAACGATTCATGATACAATATGATTTACAATGACTTTGACCGAACACCCAATCAAACTATGACCTGCAACCCAACCATGACAGCATCCCAATAGAGACTCCTATACCTCACAATAATGCCTTTTCGACTCTAGGCAGATTGAATCTTGTTACAATAATGACTCTTTTACAACTTTTATGACTCTTTTACAACTTTACAATGATTACTCTTTTACAAATGACTCTTTTACAATGATGACTCTTTTACAAATGAATCTTTTACAACTTTGCAATGACGACTCTTGGCCTTGATACTTCTTCACAATACACAGATGGTAGTCATGTCTTCAAAGGATGTCTTGTTGCAATGCTTCCTTTGATTTGATACTTCTCCTCTTGAATTCTTTCTTGAAGTTGTACTTGAATCTTCTTCTACCTAAAGTGTTCTTGTCACTTTTGTTGTTGACTTTTTGCAACATTAGACAAAGACTCCCACTCCTGATATAGGCCTGGCCTCTATGCAAGACTATATCCAAAACTAACCTAAAGATATATACAATAAAAACTGATGACATACTTAGACTTGTAATGGACCAAGTTCTAAGTACAAAAACAAAGACCATTCTATCAACTATGACAAGACAAGTAACATGAACTTACAACATCATATAGATTTAGCAGACTTGGTGTAGCATCAAGAATATGTAGCATCAAATGTGTAGTATCAAGAATAGGACATCTGAAATGTGGTATCAAAACTAACTATGACATATAGAGACATAGAGATATAATCACAACCCTGTATGTACTTACGTTGTCCTGCAAAAACATATGTAAGAGATGATAGTCATATTTCAAATGTAAACACTAATCATACATACCTTGCTATAGGAGACTTACCCTTGACTGTTGATGTGCAGTCCTTACTGCAGTGATCCTTGAATGCATGATTTCTCTTTCCTTCTAGGAGCTTGAAATTGAATATGTTGTATCTATATAATTTCAGATCACTAGGGTCTGAAATATCATCCTGTGGTATCCCTCTGAGTCCTCTTTCCAACCCCACAGGTCTGATCAAGATGATATTCTTCAAGAAAGAGTTATGCCCAATCGCCTACGATGATCTAATTATAGACTAGTTCAGTAGAGCGAACTTGTATGAGGTACCACGTGTCACTTTTGTAACCTTCGGCCCTGAAAATGCTACTCAACAAATGAAATTCCATCTTCTTTCCATAACTATTTACGAAATTTGAATCCAATGCTCAGAGAGAAAGTAATGATGATTTTCCCAATGTCACCTCTTTGACATGGAATGCTGGAGCATGAAAACCCTAACTTCCTTAGATCATATCTCTGAAATTATAGAGAAGCAAGATCTGAAATATGGTCACGAGCTTCATCAAGATGTTGACTCAAATGATTTTTAATTTCAACTTTTGAATCGTTGCAGATAAAATGTTTTAGCAAAAATTCCACAATGACTTGTTTGAAGCCACACAATCCCTACTAGAGGAGGATATGAGGGTCATTATTTATATGAATGTCTTGAGTTGAGAGGGTCCTCAACAAATGAACGTTGGAGGGATTTTAGGAGCATTTTTTAATATTATTAATTATTGACTATTTTTATTGGGAAAACTAGTTTCCATTCAGAGCTGCTAGTCCCACTAAGACGGGTAGCTATCTTAGAAACAAACAAGCTAAAGTTACTTGTGTTTTCCTTTACGAGAGATAGATGAGAGAGAAGTAGAGAGTACCGACCTCAGTCTTTCGCTTGGCTCCTTACTTGTTTCCTCCCTCCTTTGATAGAGCTTTGCCACTCCTTTTTCACTTGTCTCGCTTCAAAGAAACACCTGTAGAGTCAAAGCAGCATAATACCATCAAAGCATAGATATCTATAACCATAAACAATATAGGATCAGATATATATTAACCATACAAATGCATATATCAACAAGATTCAAAAATATACAAGAATATGGAGGAAAACTCAAATAGCTTTATTGATAGAAGTAGTAGAAGAGAGGATTACAACCCATTGGTCTGACCCAGCGCCATCCTCCTAGCATGAAAGCTCTCTTCACCTCATGAAAAGCTAGATCACCCAACACTATGATGTTTCACAGAGAAACCAACAACACTTCCTTACAAAATACAAAATTCCAGCCTCCAGATCTCTAGGATGAGGGATCCATATATAGATATTTGCAGGTGGGTGAGTCAGCTTCTAGGATTTTGATTAGTGTAATTTCTCTAATAGTTCTTGGTTCCACTTGGATATTTCATGATTCTTACTCATCCCTGGGGAAATTCAGAGAGGCAGGTGTCAAATGAGTAGTTTCTAGAAGATTCTCTGGGTTTCCACCTAGCAAACTGCCTTTGTCATTTGTCTTCTCTCGCTCATCGCACTCTACAGAAGGGCTTTTCAGTATGCATCACACCCTCTATGTGTAATAGGTGAGATGCATCGCACCCTCAGAATGGAGCAGTCTGTATGGTCCAATTTTGACCAGTTCTGAGTAGTTTTTCAGGGAGAACTTCAGGGAAATGATGTAATCAGCTGACCTTGTTCCTTTAGGGTATGAAACAACTTTTAGGGGCTTAGAAACCCTTGGTTTATGGACATATGTGATTGGGGTTTCAGTTCCCAAACATTTCTATAACAGTTGCCCCCTAAAGCATGAGGTCATAAATCTTTTGATGTCGGGTGAAATGCTTTATCATGAGTATCCGATGTTTTTTGAACTAGAAGGTGACCTGTAATAAGATACAATACAATACATTATCTTCATAACATTTTCATGATCTAGCTAAGGCGGTCATTCCCATGCTCAGCTTTATAAATTCATTTTCATGTACATAGGACAGACAACCGTTTGTGTGGCAGACTGATGATTCTGGTAGAGCCATCATCCCTTAGCTTGGACGATTATCTATGTAGCTATGATGTACATTTGATGTCTTTATTTTCCTTAATATATCGCAACCCGGATGGATGAAACTAGATCTGTGGTCTTCAAACTTGTTCAATCTTCACTCGAAGTACAAGTCGATCCATGTGAAAATATTTTTTGATGTTGAATATGGAAAGACATCACCTGATTACCAGCCAATGATGTAAGCTGTTAACAGGTGCGAGAGGAATCACCGATAATGATGATGACCCTCAAGGTACTGCAGTACAATTCACGTGGTGTGTATACATGAGTCGATGTCAAACACCACGTAAAATATTTCAGTCGAAGGCCATTGATGTATACCTGTTGCTGGAAGTGAGAAACTTGCCATTGAGGCATGCAAGCTTCAAAGTACTGAAAGGGTTGTTCCTAAGTCGACTTCTTGGATAATGAGCTGATGTCGACAAGAAGTGACCTGTCGTAGGAGGGCCTTAATTAATCCCAAATCTATGATACGGAATGGAGCAAATGATTTTGCGGAGGTGAAAACAATCTGATGATACAAGGTTCAGGGTGGCGGTCATGAAATAATGGAGCATGAAGGTATTGCAGCGGATGAGGCATAAGCTGGGTTGGTGAATTCTCTGAGCGACTTCTCTTGAACATATCGGTGTCACTGAAATGGATTAGTAACATTAACCCCAAAAATAGATGGTATGGAGAACCAATGGTGATATGACCGATGAACGGAATACCCCAACCCAACTTAATCATGGTGATGGAGTGAAAGTGTCATGTTCGAGAGCGACCTTCTACCAATAAAGTTTCTTCAAGTTTTCTTCCCAATTTTTCCCTAGTCATTTCTGACCAATACCTCTTTATACCAATACCCTTCTGGCAAACTCGTCGCTATGTTTTAACGACCCTAGCGACAGTGAAACTCGATCTTGTTTGTAATGGACAAGTTTGTCGCTATTGTTTTAACGAGTTTAACGACAAAGATAACTTGGTCCTTTTCAATTTTAGAGAGTCTAAAAAGAGATGGAAAGGAAACTCCAGTAATCCTTTTTCGTAGTATAATCCCTTAAGTCCGAAAAAATATAAAATGATACGAAAGGAATGACTTTTCCGATCACTTTAACGAGCCGAAAAAGACAAGTGCTCGGTATTTTTGTGTAATGATCCCTCAGGTCCAAAAAGATTAAAATATAGAGGAGGGATGGCACTTCCAATGACTTTAACAAGCTGGAGAGGCCAATTGCTCGGCAATCTTTTTATATTTTACAAGTCTAAAAAGAGCTTAAAAGAGACTAGTCTTTGAGGAACGAGTGATATTTTTGGGTAGTAGCTAGTTGCAGGTAAGTTTGGAACTTTTCAATCACGGCAGTGTAAAGAAAGTGGCTAAGAGAATCACTCTTCACAGTTGTTCCTCAAAAGGGTAAACAATCAAGTGGAGGCGGATGATCAGCTAAAAAGTGGAGGTGATGGTAAGAACATGACCAAGGCTCAAAAGCTGATAGTAATGCGATCACAAAGGTTATTTACCAGAAGTGGGTTCATTTTTTAGTGAGCTTAAACTCTGGGGGAACATGTGCTCATAACTAGGTTTATTTTTTAGAGAGCTTGAACTTTGCGGAAACATTGCTCGTGCTAGTTGTATAATAAGGATATGTCTCATCAATAGGTTCATTTTTTAGGGAGCTTGCCCCATGCGCAAGTTTGCTCCAAAGCCTTTTTTATGCAAACTAGGAATGACCCACCTACGAGGTTAAAGGGTTGAGAGCCTATAAACTAAGAAAATAGGCCTACAAACTAAGAAAATAAAACGTCGATTTTCACTTGCAAGAAAAAGGTTTGCATGCCCCCAGGTATAAAGTAGAGTTTCCAGGTTACCATATGGAAGTCTTGCATTTGCAAGATTGTTTTGTCCACATTTACAGACAAAACACTTCCTTGGCTCTGTCCATCGAAATAGAAAAAGGTGAAAGGGATGAATCCACTTCCAATCACATAACCTTTGATGAGGGAATCCTATTCCAGTCTAATCCCATTTTCCTAAATGGACGGATGTGTCAGACTAGTCATATATCCTATGCAAAAACCTACCTTATATCTGGGGTTTTCCTGCCAAAGCAGACCAGGATGCATGCCCCTTGGGTTTAGTCACATTCACTGAATCACTCGCGCTCATCAGGTGGATTGACTGGAGGTTGATGAGACATTCCTTGTGCAAAAAGACCAGTTAGGGATGGCACTTAACTAGTAGTTGTGTTTGAACCGAGGAATGAAAGTTGGTCTACGAGATGGAATACTCTGCCTTCATGCGGGAAACACATCACTCAAAAGAGTGAGGAAACAATAGCTCCCATGCTATAAATTTAGTCATGCCCAAGGAGTAGATTGTAATCTAATGGCCCTTGGACTACCATCACATTCAGATAAATGGTTTTCCTTCTCAAAGTTATAGGCAAATTTGGGAGGATCCCTAACGGTCCACCGGTTCCTTTGTTGAAGCCTGACAGATTTCGAATCTCAGGCAGAAGCGATGGCGAACCAAGCGCTTTCCAAGCAGTTGAGGAAAGGATATCTAGGTAGTTGAGGAAAGGATACTCACGAAAGCCCCTTCATCTATGATAGTGCCAGCCATGACCATTCTGTAAGCTTGTACTATGATTCAGAATGGTATATTAGATGGTAGGCGAGGTCTCCCTAGTAGATTCCAATCGAAGGAAATGACTAGATTGCTTGGAGGAGGGACTGAATAGACGGTTGGATGAATCTATGACGAACTTTCTTCCTGTAGTAAAGGAACGGGTAGATTTCCCCCAGGTTCATCAGATTCTGTGTTGACAAAAATAATTTGAATGGTGTCGTCCTCATTTTCTTTGGTGATTGTATCATCTGAAGGTGGACCTTCTGAAGACTGGGTTGACTGTTGTCTTGACCTGTTCACTTTGGTCTAGTGTGGACTCAAAGGGTTTATCTTCAATGATAGGTGCTTCGATCGACAACAAAGGTGTGTTAGTCAAATTTTCAACTAGCAATGGACTCGGAAAGAGTTTCTTGTATCCAGGAGGAAGTCACTGTGGTGAAGTAAGACGGTTATCCAAGACTCTTTTAGCTTCATCCAGGAAGGGACAACGATGGAGGGCATGATCATCTTCACACAGTCTACAAGGAAATTTAGATCTTCCTTTTTTTCCATTGACTTCGTTTTCACTAGTTGATGGTGTACTCTCAACATGATCATCAGAGGTTGAGGACATTAGATTGTGTAAGCGGGGAGACCAGTCCCTTAAAATCCGAAGGATGCAAGGACAGTCTTGATGATAGTGGTCTCCTTTGCAAATGACACATGGAGATTTAGGTTTGGATGGTGCAGTGTGTGGATTTTTGCCAGACGATGCATGATTTCCCCCTTTCGTCGTTGGCTTCTTCTTCTTCTCCTTCCCTTTCTTCTTCTTCTCAGTTACATGGTTTTTATTTTTACTAGCTTCACCAAGCGAAGAGGAAGAAGGAGAGGGAGAAACAAACGAAGTAGAAGGTTGGGGGGTAACTCTAGTATCATCTGGTTGCTGATTTGATTGCTAAGGAATCACGGTGTTTTGAACAACAGAGGTCGAGAAAAGCCATATTGGCAAGCCAATTGTAACTCCTGGAAGGGACAATGTATCCATATGAGGTGCACCAACATCTCCCCAAGAGGAGAAGGGACTAGGATTCCCCCCAAGGGGAAATCCTTGATTGGTGGACCCCATTTTCTCAACCTAAGACCAACGAGGGAACAATGATGTTATTTCGATTAAAATAAATTTTATGACGCTTTGACACAACTTTATTTTTCAATTTTAAAGAGTCAAGAAAAAGCTAAAGATGAATCTAGTCGCCTTCGATATTTTAATGAGCTTGGAGTGACAACTACTCAGATGGATCTTTTCTTTTAAGGAATCTGAAAGGGAACAAAAGTGACTACTCTAGAAATCTAGATAGAGGGATTACCAAACCAATCGCAAAACCGCAGAATAATTTTTACGTACAGCAGTCAATCTTCCCGAATGTTGTGTTCAGTGCATTGCGATCGATAGGGCGACAGACACGGCTTCCTAAGGATAAAGGATATAGCCTATTGTGGTCTCCCAATATATACTCGACAGTACGTGGGAGCACAAGTCCGTACTGGCACGTGTTGTATCAAGGAGGAGGAATCACCCAAGCTACGTTGAAAACAAAAGTTACCAGGTTTTACGATGCCGGAATATGTCTATAGGCTAGAGTTCTAGATGTTGTGCGTTAGGTTCCAAAGCATTTTTATGTTCATTGAAATTTATTTTACAGTTGATCTTTCTTAAGAAGTTTTCCTTTAAGGTTCACCGCGTGATGTATATATACAATTCCTAAATATGAAATCTAAGATGATAAACAGTTGTTTACTTTCTTTTTGCAATGAAAATACTAGCTACTAAGGAAAGAGAAGTAAAATTATTTCAACATAGAGCAGAGAGCACACACTAAGATGCATTGTCTTAAATCAATTTCCGCATGAAATCTAAATGCAAATGCACATGCATGTATTTGTTTTTCATCTTCCTTAATGTGAGAATGACAAAAAGAAAACTAAGCACAGATCTGAGCTATCTTTCCTCAAAGCGACACTTTAGCAATTTTTTTTCAAAACGAAAGGAAGATTTAGACAACACTTTCAATTTCGACTTGGAAACTAATTTCGACACTTCAAAGAATTGATGATCCAAATCAAATACAATAGAAAAAGTGTAATCGACTATCTAAAAGAGGAAGACTTTACAACACTCTTTTCTTTGATTGAAAACGACAGTTCCGACACTTTCAAATCAAAGGACGACAGTTCAATTAAGCTACTATTTGCAAAGGAGAATTGTAAATGACGAAAAATACATAAAAACATTCACAATTCTCTATCAATGGAGGCTGAATAATGCAAAGGAAGAGAGTTTCAACAGTGATATACTAATCATAGAAAACAAAACTACTGACTAAAGCTGAATACAATGAAGAGAAAACCAAAATCTGGAAGCAGAAATAGTCTCACCTAATCATTGCACCTGTAACACAGAGAAACAGGGATGCATCTCACCTGCAGCACACGGGAGGTGTGATGCATCCAGACTACCGATGAGAGACAGTGTGATGGTCCAGGGATGAGACTGAGCTTGGTTTTTTCTCACATTTTGCAGTTTAGTTCAACGATTTAGGTTGAGCTAATGATAGGCAGTAAACACAAAGCATAGGGGCTGATCTAATGAGGTTATTTGTGCTACCACCAGGGCACTTAGGATGTTTGCAAGTCAGATGTTCAGTTCATAAACCAACACAGAGATTGACTGAAGTAGCATTGATCTACTTTGCAGCTGCATAGCAAAAGAAGTTTGAAGGCCAGCTGACTTAACTTCAGGCTCCGTCTGTAGTTTATAAAGCAAACAACAGTGACTAACAATCAAACTATTTGCATTCCCAGCGGAGTCGCCATTTTGTTATCGAGAAAACTAGTCTCCATTCAGAGCTGCTAGTCCCACTAAGATGGGTAGCTATCTTAGAAACAAACAAACTAAAGTTACTTGT
>APFE031298454.1:801-80088 GCA_000404065.3 Pinus taeda | reverse complement strand
AGTAGTAGAAGAGAGGATTACAACCCATTGGTCTGACCCAATGCCATCCTCCTAGCATGAAATCCCTCTTCACCTCATGAAAATCTAGATCACCCAACACTATGATGTTTCACAGAGAAACCAACAGCACTTCCTTACAAAATACAAAATTCCAGCTTTTGGATCTCTAGGATGAGGGATCCATATATAGCTATTTGCAGGTGGGTGAGTCAGCTTCTGGGATTTTTATTAGTGTCATTTCTCTAATATTTCTTGGTTCCACTTGGAGATTTCATGATCTCTTACTCATCCCTGGGCGAATTCAGAGAGGCAAGTGTCAAATGAGCAGTTTCTAGAAGATTCTCCAGGTTTCCACCTAGCAAATTGCCTCTAGCATTTGTCTGCTCTCGCTCATTGCACCCTATAGAAGGGCTTTTCAGTATGCATCACACCCTCTATGTGTAATAGGTGAGATGAATCGCACCCTCAGCATGGAGCAATCTGTATGGTCCAATTTTTACCAGTTCTAAGCAGTTTTCAGGGAGAACTTCTAGGAAATGATATAATTCGCTGACCTTGTTCCTTTATGGTATGAAACAACAATTTTAGGGGCTTAGAAGCCCTTGGTTTATGGACATATGTGATTGGGGTTGCAGTGTCCAAATATGTCTATAAAAAATATTAAATCACCACAGCCAATTATGAGTTCCATGCCACAACCCCATAGGGTTTCAGCCCACTAACTGGGGTTACTAACTTTAAACATGAATATCTCTCAAATCATGAAGAATTACTTGGTGTGACATATATCAACAGAAACATATCAACGAGTAGAATGCATCTAGAAGATCCTTGACTCATAATAGAGTAAGTTGTCATGTCAAAATACCCATGCAAGATCGGGTTAGCCCCTGGTGTTGCTTGGGTTGACATCAATGACAACCACTTATCAACACAAATCGATCCACCGTCAGGGTATAAAAAGTACATAATTGTGTGCACTGATTACTTGACAAAGTGGGATGAGGGAAGGGCTGCCAAAGCAAAAACAAAGCAAAAAGTGGTTGAGTTCTTAAGGGCATTGGAGGAGCATTGCATAGACCTCTCTTGCTCTACTTTCTATTGAGTTTGAATATAATACTTTGAGAATGGTAGCCCAATTGGACTTAGATGTCACCAAAGCATAGCAAGAGAGGCTACTTCAATTGAATGGTATGGATGATTTTAGAATGTAGACCCTCCTCCACATTGAAGTTGTACAATTTCAAAGGAAGGTATGGCATGATAAACATATAAAGGAAAAGGTATTTCAAGAAGGGGATTGGGCATTATTATATGGTTCTAGGTTTAAAGGTTTTAAAAGAAAATTGATAACAGGATGGTTAGGCCCATACCTGATAGAAAAATGTCATGACAATAGAGTTGTTCAAATCAGGACCATTGATGAGGAAGGGATCCCCTTGCTTGTCAATGGTTACATGTTGAAGATATACATGAAACCTATGTCTAAAGTAGAATTCATCAGTACAATCAACAAAGAATTCAATGTGATTGAGAGTGTCATAGATCCCACTCCACAACACTCTTAGATATTTTTTTTGGAAAGAAAGAAAAAAAGAAAAAAAAAAAAGAAAAAGGCCTGGATCAAAACCTCTATGAGGCATCTGAGGCCAACTCATGGGTTGAAAACCTCTATGAGGCAACCCAAGAGCAAAAAAGAAAAGAAAAATGATAAAGATCCCTAGGTGAAACCCTACCTTGAGGAACCTAAGGAAGGCATACAGGTTGAAAACCTCCTCTGAGGCAGCCTATGTGTCTCAAGAAAAAAGAGAAAAAAATAAAAATAAAAAACACAAGGAAAGGATTTTTACCATGCTTGCTGATCTTTTTTTCATTTTGCAAGATTATATACAATAGAAACTTCCATGGCTACAAGGCAAAAATTATCAATATTTCCTTCATTCTTCCATCCATATACTTCCTATATATCATATCCACTCATGTGATCACCTCTCTCCACCATCCCATTAGCCCAAAATTCAAGTTTCACCCCCTCTTTGTTCTGCTACAGGAAGGACCTGCGATTGATATAGGAAGGTCCTATAGTGCTATATGGGGGTTCTGCAAAGCTACAAGAGGGATATCTGAGGACAAGGACAACCCAACAGGGACCCTATGACCTTCAGAATGATGAATAAGGTTCCTCCATCATGGTCCATCATCCATCTATCACTCACCCATCCCATTTCACAAAAACATCACTCATTATTCACTCATTTTGTCTTACCCCTGTAGAAATTTTTAAAAGCATAGAAGCCATTATCTTACTTTCTACAAGTCTACACTACTCCCTCATGGGCCTAGAATTTTCCTCCATACTTGTTACAAATTCTCATATCACCCCCATGCAGATTGAAGACCACATAGGAAAAGGAAAGGACTATTATAGGAAGAAAAACTTCTCTTGTAGGAGCATGTGTGCACATAAAAAAAATCACTAATATTGTTTTTTTCTTATCAGTAGGGGGTGATGGAAACTTATGAGGCCATTCTGAGGCAATCATATCACTCCCAGGAGAAATCTCCACCAAGAGTAGAATCTTGAACATCAACAAGGTACCTGCACAAACAACAAACAAAACAGTTAAATATCATGAGGAGCAATGAAGAAATCCACATGAAATAAGCTAGCAACTCAACTCCCTTGATTCTAATAATATGTTCTAGCTCCAACATGAAAATCCTTGCACCAGTTCGATCATGAGGTTGGCATAGGTATGGAAAACTCTTATCTCCTCTGTATGTGTGAATAACGAAAATGTCTAAATGTCGATATGGAATGTTTTAATAAGATGGAGGTGGCCAGTTAACTTGGCCACCCTTGGATAGTAAACTAAAAGTGATGGTAAGTACACATGCAGCGTCGAGATGTCACATCGGTCGAGTTGGGATCACACATAGTGGGTGGTGATTACAAGAAAAGGAGAAATAATTACTCAGAGTGGGGGCAATGATCCAAAAGAGGAAACCCCGTGTGAATTCCAGGTCACCACAATGCTCCAAGCCTAGGCCAAAAATGACATATTATGTACTCGGGCTCAGTTTATTTTTCATAATTTCTCATTTCAAAAACAGTTAGGGAGATGACAAGCTCGAGGTGCCATTGAGGAGTTTCAAACCCCGTTTTGCAATTTCTACAGGAAGGAGCTACAAGTCAGCCTACAACTACTACAAGACGATAGAGAGACTGCTACTAGATGGTTGAGAAGGTGGAGGAAATCCACAGAGGTTCGAATTGGTCTCTAAATTGCCACCTTCATTCTAGAATACTTGATAAAAACTAAGTGCCACCATCTCCTTCATCCATCCATCAGATTGCATGGAAATTTCACTTTAATTTATATAGGCAATGGTTGTCTAATTGTGAAATTAAAAAGTATTTTTGAGTAGTAGAGTAATGGGAATATAGTAAATGGTCATTAACAAGGAATTTTTAACTCACTACTACCATTGAATTACATAGTAAAGCTATTGAAGAGGTATCTCTCCCTAACTTAGTTAAAAACATAGAGAAGAAATGGGGGGAGAATTTAACATAATGGAGCCCTCAAATACAAAGAGAAACCACCTACACCTTCTTGTGGTATACGTTTTTAGAAGACACCAATGGCTATGATTCTTCAAGTTGTTGAAAGGGTATGATTATGACCTTATATTTGAATTTTCCATGGCTCTGAATTCACAAACAGAGGATAGTGCCACCACTGTCGTAAGGGGTATGGTTGTTACTATGCTAATTATTTCAGGGTTGAGAAGAAAAAACCACTAGTGTCACTGCTAAAAATAATTTCTTCACTGCCAATGAAAATCATGTTGAGGACAAAAATGGAGTTAGGAGGGAAAGCCTACCTTATCCCTGGGATGAGGTGGCCTACCATATTTTTAAATACATAACATGTGAGGGAAGAATGAGTATGGTGTATGGTTACCACTTTAGATTACTTCATGAACTCAGGTTCCAGGAAGAATTTCCTCTTGCTCAAAGACTTAGTGTTTCATACTTCCTCCTACAGTACATCAGGGACATGAGTCAAAAAGTGAGTGAGGGAAAATACCAATACCTAGGACACCATGGCCTCATTAAATTTATTGAGGTGGATGCCTTGAGAAATTTGAGAATCCCTGTCCTTTGGTCCAAATTCATAGACATGGATAGAGAAACCTTCATTGAGACACAGACCCTCACACTAGGTGAGACCCCAACCTCTATTGTTGGGGGAAGAGAGGGAAAGACAGAGGGAGAAGAAGAAGTAGTAGGGTCAGAAAAAGAGGAAAGAGAAACATAAGCAGAAAGGACAGTAAAATAAGCATAAATAAAAGCAAAGGAGGGCGTATAACTAGAGGCAGAGGCAGGAGGAGAAAAAGATGAAAAAGAAGAGGGGGGGGGCACAAGAAAAATCAAGTCCTGAGAATACTACTGAGCCTAGAGACACAAAGATATCCCGAAAACAAAATTTTTTGTCTCCAAGAACCACTAAACAAGAGGTAGTTTCAATTTTAGCTACCTTAAGCACCCAAGTAAAACCTAAAAGGAAGAGACAAAGGCAATCTCCCCTATATTTTAAGACCAAGAAAAGTACTAGGATCAAGCAAGGGATGCCACAAACACCCACAAATGTCCCCATTACAATTGAGGAGTCCCCAAGCAATAAAGAGGAGGCCAGAACAACTAAATGAAAAATCGAATAGGTCATGTCTCCAAAACCCACAACAAATACTCCTATAGCATATGTAAGGAGGCCCACCACCAAATCAACCTCCTTCAAACAACCCAAGATACCAACCACCGTCCAACAAGAAGAAAAGGGGAAGATACAAGAGGGTTATGAAAAGCTATAGGAGGGGCAAAGTATGCTACAGGAGGGAAAAAGGATGCTACAAGAGGGACAAAATGAACTACAGGAGGGGCAGAATGTGACACTACAACTACAGGAGGTAGAAACCTCCCCAAAATCATTTTAGAAGGACTTCCCAGAGCTCCAGGAGCCTAGTCCACAACATAGCCTAATGTTATGCTCTTGACCTGCGAGAAGATACCATAAATACCAAATATGCGAAGAAATATACCCAGAACATAGAACAATAAGAAATAGCATCATGTATTTTATTATTCAGAAAGGAAAGCAATATTCACTTGCCACTTTGAGGGGGCAACCTCCAATAGAGCTGGGCTCAATTACAAAATAAGACACGACGCTCCTCAAGGGGAGTCTCTATCCTTTATATAGGATTCATACATGAAATACCATGGGTCAGTACCATGGTTCTTATTAATACCATCTATCTAATACCATGGCCCATATGCAACTAATTGTGGTCCCTTCTTTAAATGTGGGTCAACCACTTACAATTATTAATATGGGCTTTATTGACTGTTTAACTAACTATAACTATGACTCGACCTTATTGCATAAATAAGGGGGTTAGGGTTGGACCCTAAATTGACCTCCCCCATAAAAATAGCCTTGTCCTCAAGGTTGAAGCTGCAAAACTGCTGAAGAGTAGTTGTTGTTTCCCAGGTCGCATCTTCTGGAGAGGTGTCTTTCCACTTGACGAGGACTTCCTTGATCATGTGGCCACACAGGTGTTGCTCTTGCGTGTCGAGAACCTGTTCAGGTTGGAGACAGAGTGAATCTTCTTCATCCAATTTTGGTAAACAGGTTTGAATACTGCGATGGTTGCCAACCACTTTCTTGAGGCATGAGATATGGAAGACAGGATGGATTTTTGTAGTGGGTGGCAAGGCTAGCTTGTAGGCTACTTCTCCGATGCACTGAAGTATTTGATATGGTCCATAAAACACTTGTCTTTGAGTGCTGCTTGCTTATATGGTTGCAGCCTCAAGAATACCTGATCCCCTTCTTGAAATTTGTGCTTTGAACGATGTTGGTCTGCTTGTTGCTTCATGTGATTTTGAGCTTGATGGAGATTCCCTTTGAGGTGGGCTAGCATGGTTGCACGGTTCTGTAGGAGTTGATCCACTTCTTGTACCTTCGAGCATCCCTAGATATAAGAAGTAGGCAAAGGAGGGAGTTGACCATAAACTGCTTCATATGGAGTCATTTTGGTGGTGGCATGATAGTTAGTATTATACCCCCATTCGGCTATAGGTAACCACTTTATCCATAGATGTT
The DNA here is from genome assembly GCA_000404065.3 of Pinus taeda. Classification (NCBI taxonomy): domain Eukaryota; kingdom Viridiplantae; phylum Streptophyta; class Pinopsida; order Pinales; family Pinaceae; genus Pinus; species Pinus taeda. Next base: position 73,915 of record APFE031298454.1, on the reverse strand, counting down.
GATTTTAGGAAGTGAAACACTTGAGGTAGGCCTCTAGACATTTTTTGATTGCTTCAGTTTGACCATCAGTTTGGGGATGATAGGAAGTACTGAGTTGTAGTTGGGTACCTTGTAGCCTGAAGAGTTCCTGCCAAAATTTACTAGTGAAAATCGGGCCACGATCAGACACAATGGAAGTGGGCATGCCATGCAATTTGAAGATCTAGTCCATGAAAGATTGAGCCACCAAAGCTGGTGTAAAAGGGTGGGGTAGGGCGGAAAAACGAGCATACTTTGAAATTTTGTCCACAACCACCATGATGACTGACTTGTTGCCTGACTTCGGAAGACTCGTAATGAAATCCATAGAAACCTCCATCCAAATTGAGGTAGGGATGGGCAATGGTTGTAATGTGCCTGGGGATTTCACTGTTTCTCCTTTGTCGTGCTGACACATATCACACTCAACTACAAAAGTAAGAATGTCCTTTTTCATGCATGTCCAAAAGAATGAACGTCGAGTGCGAGCATAAGTCTTTTGGAAGCCTGAATGGCCTGCAGTGGGAGATGAGTGAAACTCTGCCAAAATGCGACTTTTGAGGGTGGATGTTGGTGATATCACTACTTTATCCTTGTAGCAAAGAATCTCATTCTGCCAAGAGTAGCCCGTTGTGGAATTTGGATCCGCCTGTAATTTATTAATGAGTTGGGAGAGCAAAAGATGTGAAAACCATTCCTTGCGAGCCTCTTCAATCCACTCTGGAATGGGAAGAGAGATTGCTAGTAGCGTGCTTTCCTCCTCAAATTGGCGTGATAAAGCATCTGCTATGACATTTTTGCGCCCTTTCTTGTAAATTATCTCATAATCATATCCCAACATTTTGGCTAGCCATTTATTTTTTTGTGGCGAGGATAAGCGTTGCTCCAAAAAATATTTAAGGCTTTGATGATCTGTGCGGATTTTGAAACACCGCCCCAATAAGTATGTTTGCCAGGTATCCACTGCATGTAAGATGGCCATCATCTCCTTCTCAAAGGTAGATTGTCCCAGATTTGTCCCAATTAGTTGTTGACTAGTGAAGGCCAAGGGTCGACCTTCCTAGTACCTGAAGCATCACATTCAATCACAAAAGATTTGGTGAAGTTGGTTAGTGCCAATACGGAAGTGGAACACATGGCATGTTTGAGAGCGATAAATGCCTGTTGCGCTTCATCATTCCAGAGGAATGAATTTTTCTTTAGAAGGTCAGTGAGTGGTCTAGCAATGCGACCATAATTACGGATAAATTTGCTATAGTAGTCGGTGAGACCCAAAAATCATCTCAAGCTCTTCAAGGTCTTTGGTTGAGGCCAATCCTGCATTTCTTAGATCTTTTTGGGATCCACCCTAACACCTTCACGCCCCACAATGTGGCCCAAATACTCAACTTCTTCCATACCAAAAGAGCACTTGAACAATTTGACAAATAATTTATGTTTCTGGAGCAGTTGCAAGAGCAGATCTACATGCTGAAGATTTTTTTCCCAGGTGAGGTTGTAGATGAGGATGTCATCAAAGAAAACAAGGACAAATTTTCTGAGATATGGTTTGAGTAGGTGATTCATGAGGCTCTAAAAAGTGGATGGGGCATTACAGAGACCAAATGGCATGACCAGGAATTCATAATGGCCTTCATGAGTTCATAAAGCAGTGCTTGGAATGTCTACTTCTTTCATGCGAATTTGGTGATAGCCCAAGCGAAGGTCGAGCTTAGTAAAGAATTGAGCCCCATTTAGTTCATCCAACAAATCATCAACAACCGGGATGGGAAATTTATCTTTGATCGTTAGCTTGTTGAGGGCCCTGAAGTCTGGACACATACGCCATTCCCCATCTTTTTTTAGCACCATGACCGCAGACAATGAATAAGGACTAATGCTAGGATGAATGACACCGACTTCCAAGATTTCCTTGATGATTTTTTCAATTTCATTCTTTCAAACGAAAGGATATCTATATGGGTGCACATTTGGTGGCTATGCCCCTAGGACCAAAGTAATGCTATGATCATGTTCCCCTCTTGAGGGTGGAAGCTCATGAGGCTTGTCAAAGACCTGCAGATGGTTGTTTAAGACCTGTTGCATCTCAGGATGAATATGAAGGGAAGTGGGTTCAAAGGCATGGATGGCATTAAATTGGGCTACAACTCCATGGTGGCCCTTTTTAACAATTTTTCCATCCTATGCGAGTTGATGATAGAAGGAGCACCTTCATGGAGTCCGCAGAGAGTATGTGTGTAGTTATTTTGCTTAAGGCTCATCTATAACTCCTAGAAATCCATTGTGATTGGGCCGAGTGTGCAGAGCCTTTCAGCACCCAAGACAATGTCACACCCACCCATGCTGATGACAAACATGCGGGTCTCTAGGTGATAATCCCCCATTTGAAGTTTGAAATTTTCACAACGGTCTTCACATTTCATTGTGCCCCCATCAACAATCTGGACCTAGAAATTAGAGACTGCTATGACAAAACAATGCACTGCTTCAGCGACTCTTTGATGGATAAAGTTATGTGTACTGCCGCTATTAATCAAGACTACTACAAGGCGATGCTTAATAAAACCTTTGATTTTGAGAGTTTGGGGAGAAGATATTCCTACCAAAGCATGAAGCGAGGTAACTAGTTCTTCAGGTGTAGCTGGGAGCTCATTGTTTGGCTAGTTGTCCTCATCTTACTCCTTTGGTCCCTCAAATGGTGGGACTTCCTCAGATGAAATGTGATCAATAGCATCAATTTGAAAGAATTTGGGTTCCTTGTGTTTATGCCCTGGGGAGTATTTCTCATCACAGTAGTAACATAATCATTGCTTTCTTCGTTCCTCCATTTCTGCTGGTGACACCTTTTGAACCTTAAGTGTTTGGGTAGTGCTTGGAGCCTGGGTGGGGCATCCCTTGGCTATGAAATTTGGGTGAGTCGACTGGGCCGCTAATGCGCATTTTACTTCACAAGCTATCTTGCAAGCTACCAGCCATGAGACTGGGTGTTGCAGTCGAACGTGGGCTTGTATGGCGTCTTTGAGACCACAGACAAAACATTCCAAGTAGAATTCATCTGCTAGACCTCTTGTGTGGAAGGCTGATGCTTCAAAGGCTTTAATATATTCTTGCACAGTGCCTGTCTATTGGAGCTTAGTAAGAAGACCCAAAAAGTTAGATTCATGGTCAAAGTGATTAGAAAAGGCTTTTGAGAATATCTGCCAAGTCATTGGCATTGCATAATAGCGTTTATGTCACTACCACCATTGCCATCTTTCTTGGTCCAAGTACAAGCTTCCAACACTTAGCTTAGTCGCATCATCTCTGATGTGATTCAATGTGAAATATTGCTCCATTTGTGCTAGCCATATGGCCGGATGAGAGACATCAAATTTATACATGTCCAACATGGGTGGTTGAGGCTAGGACTGTTGGTGGTTTCCATAGAAGTGAAGAGAATGGCTAGGCTCGCCCTCAAGGTTTTCATTAAAATCATATGCCTCTAATTGTTCCCCCAACTTGCCCTTTGTGATTGTGTCATTTAAGGTCTAGATCTGCTTTGTTAATGCCTACAACTTTTGTTCAAGGGTGTCCATATTCTCATTGGCCATAGCTTGAGCTCTGGTTTGTACCATGCATAGATCCGGTGCACTTGTCGTTACTATGAAAAAAAATTGGGACCACTCGAAATTTTGACGCTGACAAGTGAATGGTACCACCTTGCTCAGCTTGTCTACCTGAGTCTTATGGGCTAAGTCTCCTATAAGCGTCCCATGAGGGCCTTAGACTTTTTTTTTTACTCCTCGCTTAGGAATAGTGTAGTAGTTGATTCCTAGAAAAGTTAATTCTACCCAATGTCTTGTGAGAATCACGCCCAGGTATAGGAGCCACACAAATAGTTAGATCTGTCGGCGAAACCCTCAACTACATAGTATGAGGAGGAATGTGGCAGTGATCGAACCCCAGTTGCTAGATCTAAATGACGGATCTGATTTTTGCGACTGCTACAGAACCCAAATTGTTGGATCTGAATGGCAAATTTCACAGATCTGATTGGCGGATCTAGTAGATCTGAATGGCAGAATTGATCATTGCAGTTGCAACATAGCTCAATCTGCTAGATCTTATCTATCAAAGGTGATGTGTGATCTAGAGAGAGATAAGGGAACTATGGTCTCAAGGAGTGTCAGGTGCTACAGATCACAATATACATATGGGTCTGATAGTAGTCCTCAGCCCAATCTTTCAGGGCACTAACCAAGGAGGATCAACCGTACCCTTAGCCGTACAACCCGACTACCCTATCATATGTGCAAGTAATCTCCCCGAGTGATGTTCTCAGTGTACTGTAACAGCAAGATGGCCGACGGTTTATCTATGGCAAGGTTTCAAGAGAGTCTAGGGGGCTTTCGATACCCAGTGGGTACTTGGAAGATAGTCTGTGCACGGTTCTATCTAATGCGCTACCACTCGAAGGGATACCCACAGGGGTTACAAGGGAGTCCAACAAGCATGACCATCTCTTGTATTTCCTGCGTGCATGCCTCCCCAAATCTATAGGTTATGCGCTCAACGACAGATCCCGTGGTTTAAAGACATCAGAACACGTCTCTAGCCAAAAAAAAAATCTACTAAAAATGGAGATCCCACCGACCCTGGAAAGTGCTCTGATACCACTTGTTATGTTCTTGACCTATGAGAAGATACTAGAATACCAAATATGTGAAGAAATATACCCAGAACATAGAACAATAAGAAATAACAACATGTATTTTATTATTCAGAAAGGAAAGCAATGTTCACTTGCCTCTTCGAGGGGGCAACCTCCAATAGAGCTAGGCTCAATTACAAAATAAGACACGATGCTCCTCAAGGGGAGTCTCTATCCTTTATATAGGATCCATACATGCAAAACCATGGGTCAGTACCATTGTCCTTATTAATACCATCTATCTAACACCATGACCCATTTGCAACTAACTGTGGTCCCTTCTTTAAATGTGGGTCAACCACTTACAATTATTAATATGGGCTTTATTGACTCTTTAACTAACTATAACTATGATTGGACCTTATTACATAAATAAGGGGGTTAGGGTTGGACCTTGACACCTAAGATCATACTACAAATTAATTAAAGGACAGAGGACTATTCCCCAAAAATTTGCAGTCCCACTTTTCTATGAGCTAGAAATAGAAAGAGGAAGAACCCACATGTGGATGAAAATTGCTAAGTCTAAGAAGGTAGAGGATGTGGACCTCAAGGGAGAAAATGTCCTTGAAATGAGAAAATAATTAAGTGAGAAAATAAATGTGAGCAAAAGATAGTTCTAAAGCTAAAGGAAATGGAGCATTTTTTAGATGATTTCTATTTATGGGCTCAGAGTAGACAATAGGGAGAGATTCTAGGAGGTTTTCCACCTCTTTAACTCCCTTAATCAGCCCAAGATTGCAACACTCTCTCTCATAAGCTCAAGGTCATTGGAAACCAAGAAATACGAGGTCATTAGCAGCCAAGCAAGTGCAGTTAATGAGGAACAAGATCCACCATTCTCGAGTTGTGGGAGACAAACATTCCTATTTTCTAGGGAGCTACTAGTAGCTACCCTCTTGTATAAATAAACATGTGAAAGAGCTCATTAGGATTCAAGTTTTGTTTTCATCTAGGTAGCTATTGAGCTCAAGTACTTCGCACTATTATTTTTTACTTTTATATGATGTATTAGACATTGATGCAATGATAATGAGAAGTTGCTTATTGGTTCATCACTGAGTTAGTTCGAGAGGGTTGAGGCTCATGGGTTTGGGCTCAACCCCAGTGGCTTAGGTCCCTCTTGTGTATTTATATCTCTTTTTTGTTTAGAGTGATTATTAGTTTCTTGCATTTCCTTATAGAAAAATCCATCAAAAGTTTCTGACTCCAACCTCTACCACACCTCTCTCATGGGAGTATGAGTAGAAGAGTTTATAATTGCAATCCCAAAAACATTATGTTTATGATTTCTTAGAAGAAGAAGTATGTTGGCCATATTATTTTTCATATTCTTACCATAGCTTAGGATTTGATTTGTTGGTTAGATTAGAGTTTTTGCATAAGAGTATATTTCATTTAAATTCAAATCATGTTTTCCACTGTTGATTGGTTCATTTTGTCAATGGAAAATGGGTATATGCATGTGACGATTGCAGGGTTGTTTTGATCTGCAGGCAATGGAACCTTCACAACCTCCATCTTGGAATTCCTCACCTTCTCTTATGAATCCCAAATTCTATCCTAAAAGTTATATTCATGAGATCATTTACCAAGATACCATGAGCATCTCTCCTAGTGAAAATCAATCCTTCAAGAGGCTCTACCCTTGGCTAGGGGCTTTGGCCACCCTTAATTCATTTACCTCAACATCCATCCACATTCAAATACCTTGAACACATCATTATACCTCCTAAACCTTCTTGGAAACCTTCCTATAACATTACACGCCTTCTTGTAGCAATACAGGGAACTTGTAGCAACTTTCTGTAGCAGACCTGTAGCAACTTGTTTCCTCACCCATTTTGACCTTTGTTGTAATTTGGACTTAGTTTAGAAGGATGTTGACCCCCAACCATGACTCCATGATGAAGGGAAACTCCTAAGGCCACTCCAAACCCTCTTTTTCCTTCATTGCAAAACATAATAACATTAGTTTCCATATCACAGATTTGGCAAATAGCACATTGATTTGAGCTAATTAGATGATACATAGCATTTTGAGTTATGGTTTGGTAGCTAGATGATTTAATACAATTTAATGTAGTTTCATTTCTATAAATAGTATAGCTCTTGTCTTTTCATGCACTGATTCAATATCGTTTGCAAATGGAATTTAATAGCATTTCCTTTTTCATAGTTAGAGGTAGCTTCTAAATTTCACCTTCATTAGCTATTTTTTATTCTAATTCAATAAGAGGAATGGTCTTGGAACACTATTAATCAAATTTCCTAGTTGAGGGTGGCATGCGTGGAATCCCATCTACTGTACATATAGAACTGTCACCTCAAAGTTTGTACGAACGTTGGGTTGATAAATAAAGTTGAGGAGACCTTGGGAGTTGCAACACTCTTGGTGCAATACCAGGGCTCACCACTTTAGAACTATCTCACATTTATTTACAAATTTTGTTATATTATGCTTAATGAGAAGGGTAAAAGATGTTTGATATGTCATATGGCCTAATATTTCTTAATTGTGGGAAATGGGGCATTTTTGAGATGATTTATGTGTAGGGACTCAGAGTAGAAAATAGGGAGAGATTCTAAGAGGTTGTCCACCTCTTTAACTCCCTCAATCAGCCCAAGGTCACAACACTCTCTCTCATCATCTCGAGCTCATTGGAAGCTAAGAAAGACGAGGTCATTTGCAGCCAAGGAAATGCAGTTAATGAGGAACACGATCCATCATTCTCGAGTTTTGGGAGACAAACATTCCTATTTTCTAGGGAACTGCTAGTAGCTACCCTCTTGTATAACTAAACATGTGAAAGAGCTCATTAGGATTCAAGTTTTGTTTTCATCTAGGTAGCTATTGAGCTCAAGTACTTGGTATTGTTATTTTTTACTTTTATATGATGTATTAGACATTGATGCAATGATAATGAGAAGATGCTTATTGGTTCATCATTGAGTTAGTTCCATAGGGCTAAGGCTCTTGGGTTTGGGCCTAACCCCAGTGGCTTAGGACCCTCTTGTGTATTTGTATATCTTTTTTTTTTAGAGTGGTTATTAGTTTCTTGTAGTTCCTTTGAGAAAAATCCATCTAAAATATGTGATTGCAACCTCTACCTCACCTCTCTCATGGGAGTATGAGTAGAAGGGTTTACAACCATAATCCCAAAAATATTATGTTTATGATTTCTTGGGATAAGATGTATGTTTGAGTTCAAGTTTTTCATGTGCTTACCATAGTTTAGGAATTGATTTATTGGTTATATCAAAGTTTTGGCATAAGAGTAGATAGCATTTAAATTCAACTCATATTTTCCACTATTGATTGGTTCATTTTGTCAATGATAAATGAGTATATGCATGTGATGATTTCATGGTTATTTGGATCTGTAGGAAAGGGCACCTTCACCACCTCTATCTTGGACATCCTCACCTTCTCTTATGAATCCCAAATTTTTTCCTAAATTTTTTGTGCATGAGATAATTTTCCTAGACCACCATGAGCATCTCTCCTAGTGCAAAATAGACCTTCAAAAGGCTATGGGCTTGGCTAGGGGATTTGGCCACCCTTCATTAATTTACCTCAACCTCCGTCCACCTTTCCATACCTTGAACCCATCATTTCTACCTTCTAAACCTTCTTGGTAGCCTTCCTGTAGCAATATAGGGCACCTATAACAGCTTCCTGTAGCCAACATGTAGCAGTCTGTTTCCTCACCTGTTTTGACCTTTTTAGCAATTTGGACTTATTTTAGAAGGGTGTTGACCCCCAACCATGACTTCATGATCAAGGGAAAATCCTAAGGCCACTCCAAACCCTTTGTTTCCTTCATGAAAAACAAAATAAGTCCCTATCATAGATTTGTAAAATAGAACATTAATTTGAGCTAGTTAGATGATACATAGAATTTTGAGTTATGATTTGGTAGCTAGATGGTTGATTACAAGTTAATTTAGTTTCATTTCTGCAAATAATATAGCTATGATCTTTTCATGAACTGATTAAATAACATTTATAAGTGGAAGTTAATACCATTTCCTTTTAAATAGTTAGAGATAGCTTCTAAATTTCACCTTCATTAGCTAGTTTTCATTCTAATTCAGTAGGAGGAATGGTCTTGGAACACTATTGATCAAATGTCCTAGTTTAGAGTGGCATGAGTGGAATCTCGTCTACTATGCATATAGCACTGTCACCTTGAAGTTTTTATGAACCCTGGGTTGATAAATAGAGTTGAGGAGCCCTTGGGAGTTGCAACACCCTTGGTGCAATACTAGGGTTCACCACATTAGAACTATCTCTTTCTCACATTTATTTACAATTTTTTCTATATTATGCTTAGTGAGAAGGGTAAAATATGTTTGTTATGTCATGTGGCAAGATATGGTTTAATTGGAAATGGAGCATTTTTTAGATGATTTCTATTTAGGGGCTCGAAGCAGACAACAAGGGATATTATAGCAGTTTTTCCACCCCTTTAACTTCCTCAATCAGCCTAAGATCACAACACTCTCTCTCATTAGCTCAAGGTCAATGGAAACCAAGCAAGACAAGGTCATTGACAACCAAGCAAGACAAGGTCATTGACAACCAAGCAAGACAAGGTCATTGACAACCAAGCAAGTGCAGTTAATTAGGAATAAAATCCACCATTCTCAAATTGTGGAGACAAACATTCCTATTTTCTAGGGAGCTACTAGTAGCTACCCTCTTCTATAAACAAACTTGTGAAAGAGCTCACTAGGATTCGAGTTTTATTTTCATCTAAGTAGATATTGAGCACACGTACTTGGAACTGTTATTTTTTACTGTTATATGATGTATTAGACATTGATGTAATGATAACGAGAAGTTTCGGATTGGTTCATCACTAAGTTAGTTCTAGAGGGTTGAGGCTTTTGGGTTTGGGCCCAACCCCAGTGGATTAGGTCCCTCTTGTGTATTTCTATCTCTTTTTAGTTTAAAATGATTATTAGTGTATTGTAGTTCCTTTGATAAAAATCCATCAAATATTTGTAATTGCAACCTCTACCTCACCTCTCTCATGGGAGTATGAGTAGAAGGGTTTACAACCACACTCCCAAAAATATTATGTTTATGACTTCTTGGAAGAAGATGTATGTTGACCATCTTGCTTTTCATATGCTTACCATATCTTAGAAGTTGATTTGTTGTTTAGATCATAGTTTTGGCATAAGAGTAGATAGCATTTAAACTCAACTCATCTTTTCCACTATTAATTGGTTCATTTTGTCAATGATAAATGGGTATATGTATGTGATGATTGTAGGGTTTTTTGGATCTGCACGCAAGGGAACCTACACCACCTCCATATTTGACTTCCTTGCCTTCTCTTATGAATCCCAAATTTTGTCCTAAAAGTTTTGTTCATGAGATCATTTTCCTATGCCACCATGAGCATCTCTCCTAGTGCAAAATGTGCCTTCAAAATGCTTTGGGCTTGGCTAGGGGATTTTTCCACCCTTCATTCATTTACCTCAACCTCCACCCACCTTGCAATACCTTGAAACCATTATTTCTACCTCTTAAATCTTCCTGGCAACCTTCTTGTAGCATTATAGGCCTTCATGTAGAAATAAAGGGCATATGTAGCACACTTGTAGCAACATGTTTCCTCACTCGTTTTGACCTTTGCTACAATTTTGACTTAGTTTTGAAGGATGATGATCACCAGCCATGACTCCATTATCAAGGGAAGCTCATAAGGCCACTCCAAACCCCCCTTTTCCTTCACTGTAAAACAAAATAACATTAGTTTCCCTATCATATATTTGGAAAATAGAACATTGATTTGAACTAGTTAGATTATACATAGAATTTTGAGTTATGGTTTGGTAGCTAGATGGTTGGTTACAAGTTAATGTAGTTTCCTTTCTGAAAATAGTATAGCTCTTCTCTTTTCATGAACTGATTCAATAACATTTGCAATTGGTAGTTCATAGCATTTCCTTTTTCATAGTTAGAGGTAGCTTCTAGGTTTCACCTTCATTAGCAAGTTTTCATTCTAATTAAGTAAGAGGAATGGTCTTGGAACACTACTATTAAAATGTCCTAGTTGAGGATGGCATGAGTGGAATCCCATCTACTATGCATATAGAACTGTCACCTCAAAGTTTGTAGGAACCCCAGGTTGATAAATAGAGTTGAGGAGCCCTTGGGAGTTGCAACACTCTTGGTGTAGTATGAGGGCTCACCAGGTTGCTTGACAAAATGACTCAAACATTGGCGATGGGTTTGTACAAGACTCATGACATGACTTGGGTCGGAAGATATTGGGATTCCTTTGCATTGAAGCTCACGATGTTGTGTTGATGGACCTTGGATTGGGTCAATCACGAGGATTTACTGAGGGGCACACATCCAGGTGGATTCCTTGATCATCAATACCATTAATATCACAACAAAAGGCGAGATATGAGTTGACATTGGTCTCCATCATCATGCTCATGTTCCTCTCGTAAGTCATGAGTGCCTGAAGGGAAAACATTATGGCATATTTTTAACTTCAAGAAGATGTTCTTGAAGGGCATGACTGACATGGCACCCTTAGAATTAGGAGAGGCTAAAAAGTAAATGATTGTTCACACTCATGCATTTATAAACACTAATATATAAAATATAAATAAGAAGGTATTGAGAAAATTTTAAATTATAAGTTAAAATATTTATTAAGTGGAGAATAAGAGTAGACATAAAAGATGAATCAAATAAATAACCTTGCTAACCATCTTCACACTTAGAAAATTTGAAAAAATAGAAAGCTCCTAAGTATCTAAATTTTCCTAATAGCATGGGGAAAATATGACATAAATACAAAATAGAAACATTAATTCAATGAAAATTTACTCTCAATAAGAAAAGTGGGGGGGGGGGGTTTGCATGAAATTAGAGAATAACAATTTAAAATTTGAGAAAATTAAATTCATGAGAGAACCTCCATGTGGAAAAATCATAACACACAAATATTCAACTAAGATTATTACTTGACAAGAATTAGGGGGTAGTTAGGGAACAAAAAATTGAAACTTACATGTTGATTTAAGTTAATGAACACAAAATTAGGAGTCTAAATTGGGATACAACTAGGAGAATAAGTAGAGAAACATCTTTGGGTGAGGGAAAATAGTTTTTAAATATAAAATTAAGAAAATAATTTCATGAGATATTTTGTGAAGGGATGAAACAGGGATAGATGAATAATCAAAATATTGGAATAAAGAAAATAATTGTTTTGCATGAGATGTCAAGAGTCACTATTGGAACTCTCTATAAAAGGAGAAAGTTATGAGAAAGATACTTTTTCTGAAAACCCTACTATTGCATGAATATTCTAATGATAATTTTCATTTTGAGTGGCTATTGATATTTATGGTGAGTTTAGTGAAAGTGGAGATCTTGTGAGTGGGGACCTTTTAAGCTTGAGGACTCTTTTCCACTTGTTAGTGCATTCATCTTCTATACAACCCAATTGCATCTCAGGGGTCTCTTGGAAATAAGAGTACCTAGGGAAAGGTTGGGTGGTCAACGAGTGAGTGAGTGAAGTTCAATTCAACCACATGTATTCAACAAGTTCGCAAGTACTATGTCAAGAGAGCACATGAAATTAGAAATCAGAGTTCAAAATCTCAATTCCTTAGTGAATCATCTATGTCTTTTGAATTTATTATTGATGATGCATTTCCTTATAATCAATGTAACTTTTGATATGCAACCCTTTCCTTTTCAATTGTAATTATTGATGTACATAATACCTATATGGTGGAATTTATCTAATAATATTATATATATAAATTTTAAATGGGTAATTTTTGTGGTTACTTGGAAGGGGTCTTACAAGTAAGATGCGTATAAGAGAGACATGGAAATTAAAAATTACAACCATAACTTAAATAGCTAATACATGCTATAAATTATTAACACATTGAAGCAAATCATCTAAGATATAATTAATTTAATGTTGCATGATCTTTTTATATTTTATCCCTTTAATGCAATTAAAAAAAATATCCAACCCTACTCATATGTGCTCTTTTAAAATGAAAGACATTTTTATTATTTGAAAGACACCTTTACTTTATGTACTTTTCCCATCTCTTGATGATGAATTTTTATTTAAGAGTTCAAAATGTTGAGTTCTCAATAAACTCTACTTAAGATTTTGTTTTTACTAAGTTAATTCCAATATATATTGGAATAAGAAGGGTTTGTGACCTTTCAATAAAATCCCATATGTGCATTATTATTATTCATGATAATAAGACCAAATTCAACACTATACGCTCACATCCCCCTTAAGATTGATTTGGAGGTAAGGAATGGAAATTATAATAACCCCTCTTAATGACAATTTTCTTGATCTCGCTCAATAAACAATGTGGGCAAGTAATAATAATTCCAAGATGTAGGGTCAATCTTAGAGTCTATCTAGACCATGGGTGTCATGGCCCCAAGTCGGTTTTCCCATTTTAGGTGTCATGCGACACCGACTAGACATCCATACTTAACCTTTTTCATGTCTTTCGGACTACACCTACATCCATTATTATTATTGTTCTCTTTCATTATTATGCTATGTGTGGAATAAACATAAAAACAGTTCCAACAATGCCAAAACCGAGACCAATACGAGTTTTCCAAATTTATAAATTCATTTACAAATTTAATGTACAAGAGGAGGCTGACTTTACCCAAGTTCGGCCTTTACCGAGTTTTTCGGTACAACTGGTGCATTTTCCGAACTTCTGCCCAAGTCATGTGCCTGCCACAATGACTCTGCACAACTCTACCCCACGTTCACAACCTACACATCGTATCACTGTTCTCCATGGTACATCATGCTATTGCACATGCCTTTCATGACCCGAGTCCGTAGCCTGCACGTCCAACACGTCTGTCGCCAGTCCCAACCTCTGTACACCCAAACTCAAGTGCTACCGAACTCTGTTGCTGCGTTTATATGACCTGCCCACCCTGCGGCTCATCCCAAATGCCATGCCACACTTGTTGTGTACACTTGTCTACTTGTCCCCTTCACACTGTGAACTCATATGGTATGTTCTACGGTTCTGCGATGATGCTCCACCACTCAGCCTACTTCCATATATATACGTTATTTTCAAATTGGTTTACCATGTCGCTCATGTTGCTTAGGGCGTTGACCCACCAAGCCAACCCACCCTTCAATCTTGACACTCCCCTCAGTTATGTGTCGGCTCATACATATGTTTGCCCATCGTTTCAATATAAACGCCTTTTGCACAACTCCATACTTAGTCATTCAGCCAACACTTAGTCACATTTGCCTTTGGTTCACCCGTGCCCATGTATGGGCATGCTGCTTAAGTGTGCACCCCCATCCCATGCCTTTCCCAATGCGTTTTTTTAAGTCGCTTGCTCTCCGTGGTGTCACCTCACCCAAGTGCACAGCCGCCCAAATGCCCAACTCTGGTCGTCCATTGTGCCTGCCCATCGACTGCTCACCCATCGTACTTGGGTTGCACCCTCCAATCGTCACACATCTGTCGCACTTGGGTGTGCTCGTGTAACACTTTACTTATGTCAATCTATGTGGGACACCTGACTCACTCGAGGGTGGTGATGCTGACTCGGGGTCCTGACATCCTCCCCCACCATGAGTCATTGTCGTCCTCGACAATCCCATCGATCACACTAGTCCATCATTAAACTCTACAACAACCACTCTCCTCCCATGTGTCCTTCCATCTAACAAAGAACTCCCTTCATGCAACACTCCCAACACTTGTAGTCCTAAGATCCAAGATCTTATCCAAAATCAAGTTCGGTCTGTCCACAATCATGGTTGGTACCCTCGGTGGTGTTTTCCTTTCAGGATGATGTGCATCAAGTCTACATCTCTTGATTTGACTCATATGGAACACAGGATGTTTCGAATGCATGTGGTTCGAAAGCTCCAACTAATAAGCAACTTCCCCAACTCACTTCTTCACCCAGAATTTCCCTTCATACTTCCTTGTCAAATATCTCGCAGTCCCTTTCGGTGGCTAAAATGGATCTCCGGTGATCCTCAGAAAAACCATATCCCTAAAATTGAAGTGTGTGTCTCATCTATCCTTATATGCCCATTCTGTCATCCTCTCTACAACATCATGCAGGTGCACCCATGCTAACTCCAAATAATCCTATCATGCTATCAAGAATATCTTTGCATGTGAACTCCTTAAAAATCCTCTCGGCAGCACAGTGTGTGAAGCAACTAGCATCTATCCATTGATAAACTCAAATTGATTATACCCGGTTGCAGAACTCTTCTGCAATTTGTATCTATACTAAGCCACATCCAAGAGTTCAGGCCAATTTTTCTGATTAGCCCTCACATAATTTCTCAAGTATTCCTCCACAAGTGCATTAATTCGTTCAATTTTCCCATCTGTCTGCAGATGGTAACTCGAACTTTGTAGCAACTCCATCCTGACCAACTTAAACAAAGTGGTCCAAAATATGCCTATAAAATGCGGATCTTGGTTAGACACAATACTCAATGGCACTCCCCAATACTTCACAATGTTCTTGAAGAACAGCTCAATAGTATTCTCGGCTCCACATGGTATCTTCGTCAAAGTGAAGATGACATACTTGGAAAAATGATCGACAATGACCATAATCCCATTATACCCCTACACCTATGGTAACTAAGTGATGAATTCCATCAAAACACTCATCCATGGTCTCTATAGAATCAGAAAAAGTTGTAACAATCATTTGTGTCTCTGGTTATCCCTTTGTCCTACTGATAAATGATGCACATATGTACATACTCCTCTACATCCTCCCTCATCTTCTCCCAAAAGTACCCCCTCTCCAACAATGCCAACGAACAATGCTGCCCTAGGTGGCCAACCCATGGAGAATCATGGCACTCCTTCAAGAGGTGACTCCTAAGTCCATATGACTTCGTAATGTAAAGTCGATTACCATAGAAAAACAGTCCATCTCATAGGAAAAACTTTCAAGTCTTCCCCTCCTTCACCTACTTCAAAATTCTCTTCGCCTTAATATTGGTCTCCACACTAGCATGAAGTCTACTTGCCATCTCATCAGTCATATGAACCCGACTTCTATTGCCCTCAACTCGATCCTCTCCCTCCTCAAGGGTAGCCAACTATCCCTTCCTACTAAGGGCATCTGCAACTACATTGAGTCTACCCAGCCTATACTCAATAGTCATGTTGAACTCTGCTAAGAAGTCTTGTCAACAAGCTTGCTTCACTGACAACTTTTATTGGAATGAAAAATAACTCATTGCAACATTTTTAGTCTTGAAAACAAAAGAATTCCCAATAAAGTAATGCCTCCATACCTATAAACAATGGATGATCGCAGTCATCTCCTTCCCATGAACCAGATATAGTCGCTCTCTATCCTGCAACTTTCAACTCTCATATGCCATTGGATGCCCATCCTATAAGAGTAATCCCCCTATCACAAAATCAGAAGCATATGTGTGCACCTCAGATAGTCTCTCGATGTCAAGTCGCCTAAGTATTGGTGTTGTAACCATTCTTCTTCTTCAAATCCTCAAATGTTGCTCGACACTTCTTTGTCCAATTCCATCGCTTGTCCTTCTTCAAAAGGTCTATCAGTGGTGCAATCCCCTTGGATTACCCATCTACAAACTTTCGTTGGTAGTTGGTCATCCCATGGAAAATTTTAAGAACCACCCTAAATTTATATGTATAATAAATGGGTGCATCCCCATGATACATAGGAAAAATCAGAGGTGGTTTTATCCATAATATAATATGTATATATAAATTTTTGGGGAATCTCTCACCAGATTGTATTATCTTGTAAATTCATGTTGAACCTTTCACTGAATTATAAAATCTTGTAAGATCTTAGCAAATATTTTATTGAATAATAAAACATTATGAAGTCTTGGCAAATGTTTTGTTAATGTATGAAACCATATATGATAATAGGAAAACATATTCATTAAACTATAATATACTAACATACATTTTTGGAGAAAAGAAATAATTTTTTCTTCTTAAAAACAATGTTGCAAGTTTCAGTCGCCGTGTTTGTCAAGGTTCTTATTGTACACTCTTTTGTATCCTTCTATTAGTTTTGATAATATTCCACAACAAAGTTCGTGTAGGTGTTGACCTTGACCACCAGGCCCCACCAGGCCTGTCAAGGTAGGAGAGATTAATATTTTCTCTACCACTTTTGTCAAGCTATCAAATTTATTTCTTATTCCATAGACTCCAACTATGCGAAAAAAAAAAAAAAAAAAAAAAAAAAAAAAAAAAAAAAAAAAAAAAAAAAAACCACATCAAGTTTGTTTACCCTAACAGGCAAACAAGTAGCAAGCCCCAACTACACAATATAAGAAAGCAATAGGTATTCCAAAGGTGTGAAGGGGATCGCAGAAGCCTTCCAATAAATATGTAGATTTATTATTATTTTAATTGGAATTATTCAATTAAATAATAAAATTTAATTACGTCCCTCCCAATCTAAATTGCTCATTAGCATAATTCACTACCTTCATACGTCTTGCATTTTTTAATAGTGTTATAACATGTGGATTAATTTCCTTTTTGGTGCACAATTTCCGCTTTTTAGGACAATATGGTTAATAGTGTTGTAACATGTGGATTAATTTCCTTTTTGGTGCACAATCTCGGCCTTTTAGGACAATATGGTGCAGTGGCCCAACCCCTATAGATCATTATGACAAACTAAGAATAACAGAGAAGATGAAAGGTTGTACAAACCAGCATATTTTTCAAACAACTAATCCAACATCAATACCTTAACTTTTTCATGAAGATATCATATTGAAAACGTTTGAAAAATGGTGGGAAATCTGGGTAGCAACTATCTCTCTACTGCGAGGGGTGATGCAGAAAGAGTGATAAGATTTCACTGTTTTGATTTTTTTTTGTTAAATCAGAAAAAACCAATATTAATTGAGATATTGGTATTTTTTACTAAATTTTGTGAAGTGAATAAATGTAGCTTTAACCATTCACCTTAATATACAATTTCCGAAGTCTATTTAATACAATGTTTTTTACAATACAATTTCCGAAGTCTATTTAATATCTTCATTATCATAAAAACCGACCTATATCCATCTTAACTCCACATCTATCACTCTTAGAGGGATGAAATCTATTTATCCCTCTCAGCACTTGGTAGACCCGGAATTAAGATGGATCTAAGCTAATAGAATTTTCCCTTTAAATAGTTTATGTTCACATCAATACCATGGTATTACCATGGGTCAATACCATGGGTTATCATAAACCTGGAGCTTAAAAACTACTATTAGTAATTTATAAAAATTAATAAAATTAATAATATTTTCTTTCTTTTTTTAACCAAGTTAAAATGTTTAAGTGACATTAAATTACAAAATCCATTTTTACTCTTGATCTACCAAGCCTCGAGAGGAATCATATATTTTTTCACTCTATGCTAGTTTGCATATCACGATATTTGATCCCTCTCGAAGCTTAGTAGATCCAGAGTAAAGATGGATCTATGCTGGTTTAATTCCCCCCTTTAAATAGGCTACATTCCACGTGAATACAATGGGTCAATACCATGTGCCATATTTATTTTAATTTAATACTAATATTAGGGTTGATAATGTTTTTTTGCATGGTATTAATAATAATTTGGCCGATGGTATTTTGCCCATAGGATTCACCTAAATATAAATCATTTTTTGAGTGTCCTTAAATATAAGGTGAATTATGGAGTAAATATAAAAAAATGTTTTATTTATTTACCATACCTCTCATTTATTTATAATTTATTAATTTACCATACATCTTTTATAAATATAGTATTTGGCCCATAGGATTCACTTAAATAAAACCTCTTTTTCGAGCCTTCTTAAATAGAAAGAAGGTTATGGACTAAATATAGAAAGAAGTTTTATGTATTTACCATACCTCTAGTTTATTTATATTTTTATTTATTTACACCCTTGCGTGTTCGTAAATATAAGGTGACTTATGGAGTAAAATATATATATATTTATATATATATTATATATATATATATTATTATGTTTTATTTATTTACCATACCTCTCATTTATTTATATTTTTATTAATTTACATACCTTTTTTATTAAATATGTATTTGGCCCATAGGATTCACTTAGATTAAAACCTTTTTTTTTAGCTTTCCTTATAGAAAGAGGGTTATGGATTAAATATAAAAAGAGGTTTTATTTATTTACCATACCTCTAGTTTATTTATATTTTTATTTATTTACCATACCTTTGGAGTAAGTATAAAAAAATGTTTTATTTATTTACCATACTTCCACTTTATTTATATTTTTATTTATTGGACCAAATACAACCTCCCAAACCAAGAAGTGGGCAATTGCAAATGAATTTAACATTGTAAAGAAAAAAATCAGGCGATTCTAATGGAATATAACCTGCCAAACCAGGCAAATCGGGTCAAATGAGTCTTTTCATAGTTTATCCACCCCTTTTTGGGCTAAAATGAAAAAAATAATTATTTTTTACATAAAAGTTGGGCTAAATATATGAAATGGGTGCTTTATAAAAATTTCGCCCCTCTAAAATGAAAAACCCCTAAAATTTCGCCCTTGGACTAAAATTCGCCCCTAAAATTTACCATGGTCATCCCCAAGAGCACTCCCATATCATGGACATTCTTTGGCTCAGCCCAATCCTGAATTTCTTGTATCCTAGTTGGCTCCATCCTTATGTGACCTTGACCCACTATGTGTCAAAGGAACAAAATCTTAGTCTAGGAAAACATACACTTCAACTTCTTCAGGTGCAATTGATTCTTATTTAGTGCCTCAAATACCAAAGCCAAGTGCTTCTAATGATCCTCCACGCTATCACTGAATATCATGATGTTATCCAAGTATACTACCACGAACGAATCTAAATGTGGACGCAAAACATCATTCATCAATGTACAAAACATAGTAGGAATGTTGCACAACTTGAATGGCATGACAAGGAACTCAAAACTTCCATACCGCACCACAATCGTGTCTTCTTCTCATCCCCCTCTAGTATCCGCACCTGATGATACCCATGCATCAAGTCCATCTTAGAAAACACTCGGGCTTTCACAATCTTATCGATGAAATCTGTAGCAGGTGGCAAAGGGTACCTGTTCTTTATCATCTTCTTTTTCAAAGCATGATAATCATTGCAAACCCTCAACTCATTCATATCCTTCTACCTCTGGAACAATATTGGAGCACCATACGAGGACCTTGAAGGTTGTAGGAAACCTGCATAAATAAAATCCTTCACCTTTCGCTTCAACTCCTCTAGTGCTAGCTCAATGTGATGGTCCACTGAACATCTTGGTGGAAGTACTTTCAACAACTCATCGGGCACCAAATCAGCATATTTGGCCAACACAACGAAAATCTCGGTTGGAATAGGCATCCCCTCTCCATCATCTCAACCTCCCTGATGATCGTCACATATGTCTCAACATCTGAATCCCACGGTGCCCTACTCATTCTTAGTGCAGACACATGTTGCACCTTCACTTCCCTTCTTTATTGGTGACTAGGTAAACCCCGTGTCCGTGTGTCTCCAATCAACATAATCTCGTCACAAAACAAGACAATAATTTCCTCGTTTCCCTTCAGAAAGTCTTGCCACAATATCATGTCAAAGTCACTCATCTCCACAACCGTGAATTCCAAACAACCCTGCCAATTTGCAATTCAAACCGACACATTATCTTCCAATCTCGACACTTTAGCTCTCAAGTTCACTACCTTGACCTCCACATCCTTTGGAACAATCGGCAGTCCAACTTCCTTCACTAGCCCTATCATCATAAATTTATGAGTGACACATGTGTCCACCAAAGCTTGGACGGTTCTACCATGAATCTCCATGTCAAGAAACCCCAAACTATGCAGGCAATTTTTCTTTTGCTCAAAAACTTCAATCTACATACATCTCTGGTCTCCACTGCATCCTGTTGTACTAGCTCTAATACCATTTGTCGTGGTCCTAAGTCGGTTTTCCCATTTGGGGTGTCATGTAGCACCAACTAAATAACCATACTTAACTTTTTTCATGTCCTCTGGACTACGCTTACATCCATTATTATTATTGTTGTCTTTCATTATTATGCTATGTGCAGAATAAACATAACAACAATACCAACCATGCAAAAACTGAGACCAACAAGAGTTTTCCAAATTTATAACTTCATTTATAAATTCAATGTACAAGTTTACATAATATACAAGGGGAGGCCGATGCTGCTCGATTTCAGCCTCTACATGAGTTTTTTTTGGCATGAATGGTGCATTTTCTGAACTTCTGCCCAAGTCGTGTGCTTTCTGCAATGACTTTGTATGACTTTGCCCCACGTTCACAACCTGCGCATCATATCATTGTTATGCACAGTGCAACGTGTTGTCATGCTTTCTTGACCCGACCAATGTACTCCCAAACCCGAGTGTTACAAAACTTTGTCGTTGTGTTTATACAACCTTCCCGCCTTGTATGCTCATCCTGAATTCCTTGCCGCAAATGCTCTGTACACTCGACTACCTATCCCCTTCACTCTGTGAACTCCGATGGTATGTTTTGTAGTTCTTCGATGATGCTCCACCACTCGGCCTCCTCCAGTATATATACATTGTCCACTGGTTGGTTTACCATGTGGGTCGTGTTGCTTGGGGTGCCAACCCACCAAGCCAACTCGTCCTTCAAGCTTGACACACCCCTTAGTTATGCGTTAGATCAAACATATGTTTGCCTATCACTGCCATATAAACGCCATTCACACAAATCCATACTTAGTCATTCAACCAACACTTAATCGAATTTGCCTTCAGTTCACCCACGCCCGTTTATGGGTGCACTGCCTGGGTGTGCACCGCCATGGCACACGTTGCCCAATGCATTTTACCAAATCGCTCACTATCCGTTGTGTCACCTTGCCTTACCCGTGGGCACCTTGCTCAAACACCCAACTTGGGTTGGCTAGCGTTGGCTAGCGTGCCCTCCCATCGACCACTCGCCTGTCACACTTGGGTCACACCCGCCCATTATCGCACATCTGTTGCACTTGGGCACACCCATATTGTGCTTTTCTCACGTGAGCATGTGTGGGGCGCCTGACTCACTCGAGGGTGGTGATGATGACTCGGGGTCTTGAAAATGAGTATGCCAACGAGGGGACCATTGTTTTCCATAATGGATTAGAAAATATATGTTAGGTGGTACAAAAGCATATTTGAATGTCATGGCACGTGCATATTTTAGGTATTTGTTTCTATTAATAAGGAAATTAGAATCTTAAATCTTCAAGTTTTGTAGAATCTAGGAAAATACTAAACAACCAGTTTTCAAATATAATAAAAAATCAAAATAATGGTTAGTAGTCAATGTATTTTAACCTTTTTGCATGCATTTTGACAAGCATGGACAATTTTGACCCAAAAAACACACTTATATATGCAAAGAAGGAATCAATTTATAATGAGTGTAAACATGTAAGATCAATAACTCTATGTGACATGCATAGTAGTGGAATGTTTTTAATAACATCAAAACATTCAAGCCATGAAGTTCGTGGATAATAATTTAGGCCAATTTTTTGTGCAACAAGTGAGTCCCACTAATATTCATGATACATCTATTTTATTCCAACCCATACTCAAAAGGATAATCAAGATTTCTCACATAAATGACAATGTTATAATATATTTTGAATCTCATTTTGTAATCTTATAAACCTTAAAGGGTAGTTTTGTGTTATAGTAAGAAAATAGGTTTAATTGAAGGTTTTGATAATTGTGTAAATCACTAGCTATATCTGGTGTAATAATGGAAACCGATGTGATCAAATTTACTGATTCTCTAGAAATTATCATTCTTGTTTACAAAAGAAAAGAAAAGTTAAATGACAATAGCTCAAGTGGAACCTAATGGGTCTAATTCCCCCTCCACCCAGGTTCTATTCTCTCGAGACATGTTAGTCTATGGGGCAAAAAAATTATAAAAGTTGAACATTTTTATTGAGAAAAAATCCAAAAAAAAGACTTAGGGGGTAGCTCAATTGGTGATCACCATGTTATGAAGTATTGTGTAAACCATGAGATTCAAGGTTCAAATACCCCATGGGTCAAGCCAGTAAAAAAAAGTGTAAATCACCAAGTTATGTTTGTGGCATCTTTAAAGTAGTATGGGGTGGTTTTGAACACCATTAAAAATATTAGGGGATAAGAGAACTTGACAATTTTCTACATTAGTTTTAAGGTAAAATGGTTTCAATATATTGAAAATGCAATGTATTATTTTTACTCTTATGCAGTTGAATGCAACAAGATAACAACAAGAATAAACACTACTTATGTGCATTTGTAAATGATCATAATCAAGAACAATATAAAGGGGGAGAAAATGATGGCCAATAATGATTCACAATGTCTCTAGCTATCCTATTACAATTGCATCCATGGTCTTCACTCATGTTTGATTGGTTATGCCTCTCTAATCCCAATGCTTTGATATTTTATAGACTTAATCACAAGGCAAGGAAGATTAGAGATAATAAGGTTGCTTAGAAGTTTGGAGAGATTGAGGGAGTGGTGGTAGATTAGGATGCAAATGTAAGTTTATGGAAATGGTGGTGTTTGGTTCTAGTGGATAATAGATTTTTTTGTAACATTGTATGTTCTTAGTGCTTAATGTTCAGAAGGGTTCAAAATTTTTAGTTTATGAATCACTAAAGGTCTATTTATAATTGGATTATTTTTCATTTCATTTACTTATGATTATGGTAATAATATTTGTTTGTAAGCATGTTTTTCAAATTTTGAAATGTTACACATTTGTTTCTATTTACCACAAACAATATGTTCCCAACTAGTCCATAGATGATTATTAACACTTTATTTTTTAACATGATTTTTTTTTATAACATGTCCCTGATACTTTTTTTTCTCCATATATTCCCATTTTAGTAATGCAACAAAATATTTATCTATTTCAATTCAATAATTAACCGTTTTATTATATTTATATTAATAAGATTGCATATTTATATACAAACATGTTTTTAATTATATTTGATAAAATATAACTATCATATTTTTTAATACTGCTTGAGTGGGCTTAATGGTTAAGAGCATGTGTTTCCTCCAAAGAGAACACATGTTCAAAACCAGAGAGGGTAGAGTATGTATGCCTTCTTAGACTTAGTAGTCAAATTGCTCCCTTGTCCCACAAACAAGGGGGTCTCATACGCCAATTTAGTGTTTGTCTTGGCCATAACCTTAAAATTCAATAATTATTATTATTTTAATCTCCACACACACATATAAACACCATTAAAAAATCAATTTATTTTTATTAGATTGATTATATTTTGAATGTTTTATTTTTCTAATAAAAAAAATATTTTTTTTAACTAGATTATATGCCACTCGGAAGATTTGTATGGCTTCCATTGGTATTATTACTCCCAATCCTTCTTTTCACCCAATTCTGCTTAACGGTCCACCATGATTTTGTTGAGTAACAAATTAACTAAATAACATGATCATAACCAAAACCCTAATTCTGTTGAGTAACACATTAACCAACCAAAACCCTAATTCTGTTGAGTAACAAATTAACCAAGTAACATGACCATAAAAAAAGGTGTGTCATAGCCTTTAATATTGTGTTTATCATTATTAGATTCAATACGAGTTGGATGGCAATTCGGAAAGCAAGCAATAAAAGCAAGCAGTAAAGAAGAAAGGTTAGCGTACTCATCCTTCCTGAAGAGATGTTCTGTTTTAAATCAATATCTTTCCTTATAGATTCCTCCGGTGGATTCTGTGGAGCTCCGTGCTGGGGGTGCTCCTGTAGGGTAACCAAGTACGTTGCAAGCCCGTGCGTCCGAATAATGGAGGCTTGTCATTCCTGGCATTGTAAGGCTGTTAAGCCTCCGTATTAGGAAAGTAAGCCTTCATTCCCTTCGCTGACTCCGAGATTCCACTGGCAAAACGCCTGTCTATTTGTTTCACTTAGCTAGCCAAAAGCGTTTACAAATAAGTGAGAACGCAGATTTAATTTCACTCTCATTCTCTCCATCCTTTTTCAAAATTTAATTTCGCTTCCTGCTATCGAATTGACGCCGAATCAATGCAGTCTATGTGGACGTACTGAATTTTGTCGTGGCTATAATTAGCACTATTTGATTATATTTGGTCTGGTAAGTACAACTTGCTGTAACAATCGGCTATCCAAGATGGAGTTTAGGGAATTTTTTTCGTGTAGTTATATTTGTCATGACAATGGAACTAAGAATAGATACAGATACACTTCATAGTGGGGAATTTCTGATAACAAAAAGAGTTATCACTTGCTAATTGTCCAATTTAATGATTTCGGTAAACATCAGTGTTGACGAACGCAGTAGCCAAAGGAGCTAGTAAGTGTATTCATTGCTTATTGGTTTAGATGGAAGCACATTAACTTACAAAGAATAAATATAAAGAGTTGATTTTTTATATTTTTTAACTGAAGAAATTGTACTAGAAGCAGCTCTCAGACATATATAATTCTGTTGTAAATTGGACCAAAAAAACTTGTGGAAACTAAAACTTTATCCACAAACTTAACTTTTTTTTCAGAAAGAAAAATCTTCATAGTATTATATTGAGTCAATATAAAGAGTACATATGAGAGACAGCAAGGGCCAAAACTAGCATCCTTGCGAGCATATAAAAACCAAAAACTTAAAACAGTGTTTTTCAAAAGCAAGGATCAAACAGATAAGTAAACATTGATAGCAAAAAGAGACTATCTGAGTAGCAAGTATGTATAGGGAAGAAACAAAGATGAAGCAAGAACGGTCATCAACAGAAATCATCAAAGACCAAGAACCAGGCTCTAAAGACAGTCCTTCCTTCGAGCTTGAACATTAAGGGAGCGGAGAATGTGGTTGATAGAGCGCTGAACCAATTTATTCCAGAAGTACATAATCTGATCCATCCACCCTGTTAAATGAGGACAAATGATGTGGCAAACACCCCTAACATGGTCAATCATGGATTTTGAGTCACCAAAAATTGAAATGTTCTGAATTTCCTTAAACACGCAGAAAGCAAGCAGTCCTGCAAGAGCCCTTGCCTCAGCCAAGCTGTTTTTACACTCCCCCCGTTCTAAGATAAAAAAATATTGTTGCTTCTCGTCCATGATTACATGAACCCCGCATCCACAAATATTGTACTGCTCGGCCCCATTAAAGAAAGCACAGGGCATACAATTGAGAGGGTCAGCCACCTCTATTTTTTGTTGCAATTTCATCTTGTGTTTTTTACAGGCAACATATCGTGAGTGGATAAAATATGTTGCATGGAAGACATTAGAGGCTCTTTTGAATCTTGGAAGATCTTGGCATTCCTCCATTTTCATAAGCTCCATAAGACTATGATAAACAGAGAACGCCAAGAATCCTTTTGCACGCACCACCATTGAAAAGCGTCCTGGACTGAAACAAGAACACCATGAGGAAAACCATAAAGCAGAGACAATTCATACCAGATCTGTAGGGAGGAGTCGCATTGGAAAAACATATGAAGGTTGGATTCCTCCGCAGCTTCACACATAGAACATCTACTCGGACCATGCCAGCACCTCTTCCTCATGTTGTCCCATGACAAATTGCGGTTGTTGAAGACTAGCCACGAGAACAAGATCATTTTAAGAGGCCAACCCAATTTCCAGATACTATGGGGGAATATAGAACAGGAAATAGAAGCCTTGGAATAAATCATGTCAGCATATATGTCTTTTACTCTAGCAGGCGATTTTGCATTTGGAACACTCCATATAAGCTGGTCAACTGTTCCAGAGCGATGTATACCCATGCTGCAGAGAACATTTTTAACTAATTTCCATTCTGGAAGAAGCGAGACAGGAAAGTGAAGATCATGTGCATCTTTCCACATGGAGATAGGGTCGCTCCAGGAAGAAATAAGTTTATCCCACGTGAAGATACCATTCCTATAAAGAAAAGGAATAAGGTTTTTAGGGAAGCAAGTATGCTCACTTCCGCCAGTGATGGTGTCTATGCCGATGAAGATTCGGTTGCTGGAGAAAAGGTTCCAACTTAGGTGTTGTAAGAAGTATTGCTGGACTTTCCTAAGACTGAGCCATATAGCAGAACCATGGCTAACTCCGATTGATCCCCTCCTATACCAAAATTCCAGATCTTTGTCTTGCAGATATTTTTTTCGAATAGTTACACTCCACAGAACTTCTCCATAAATGGCTCTCGACAGTGATTTGCATAATAGCACTCTGCCAAAAGAACGCATGTCAAGCAGGCCCCATCCGCCAAGCTTCTTTGGCATAGAGATCTTCTCCAACTTCGACAGGTGAATTTTACTTTGACTGGAACTTCCGCCCCAAATAAAATTAGCCAACAATCTATTCATCTTGAGAATAATGCTGGCAGGAAGGAAATAAATATGACCCCAATACACAGCTAACTGCGCTAAGACCGACTGAGATAGAATAAATCTCCCAGCCAGAGAAAGAGCCCTGTTTTCCGAGGCCGAGATTTTTTTATAGAATCTTTCCAGTATCCATTGCCAATCTGAACTAGAGTAGCCTTTGGCCTTTAATTGAAAACCCAGATATTTCAAGCCTTCTTTAATCGATTTCAATACAATACCAAGCAGATCAGAAATCCAGATTACCATTTCCATGTTTGTATCAGTATGGTGAAGGGAAGATTTTCCTTTGTTAATATATAGCCCAGTGGCCCTCTGGAATCTATTAAGAATGTCCTTGAGGCAGATCCATGACGCCCTGCACAGCGTGGCGAAGATGAGCACATCATCAACAAAAAGATTGTGTGATACATAGCTATCCCTGCATATCCTAACCGACTTGCATCGTTTTTCGGCCACGACTTTGTTGATATGTAGACTAAGAGAGTTCATCGCCAAAATAAAAAGAAGAGGGGAGAGGGGGCACCCCTGGCGAAGCCCCCTTTCCGCAGGAAAAAAAGGAGAAGGAATTCCATTTATAAGCACCGAGTAATGGACATTTTCACCACATGACATGATCCAATTTATGGATTGAGAGTTTAGACCAATTTTAGCCAGCAAACACCTCATGAATCCCCAATCCAAACAATCGTAGGATTTCTGCAAATCGACTTTAAGAATGGTTGCATCCATTTTCCTCGATATCATTGAAAACAGGCTTTCCTGTGTGATAGCAACAACATCCAAAATGTTGCGACCCTTTAAAAAAGCATGTTGGTCCTTGGAAAGGAAAGAGGCCAGTATTGGTTTCAATCTCTCCGCAATAATTTTGGAAATGATTTTGAAAGATATATTGCATAAAGATATCGGCCAGAAGTCATGAAAAGATTATGCTTCATCCTTTTTTGGAATTAGAGCAATAAGAGTGGATGATGTGTTGTGGTGAATACTTCCAGACATACGGGATGCCTCTACCATCCACAACAGGTCTTTTTTGAGGATATCGAAGAAGTGGATGTAGAATTCAATGGTCCAGCCGTCCGGGCCTGGGCTTTTATCCTTTTCAAAAGCTTTGAGAATGCCAAGAATTTCCTCTTCTGTGATTTGCTGGAAGAAACTCGTGTTTCCATCATCATCAAACATTAATGGAGCCAATTCGATCCCCCAAAGAACATCTTGAAAATCGCAGACTTCCCTCCTTTTGTATTGATTTTTAAAATACCTCACTGCTTCATTTGAAATATCTTGTTGGGAGACGAAATAACCACCCTTCCCATCATAAATTCTCCAGATTGTGTTTTTGTCCTGCCTTGCATTTGCAACATTATGAAAAAAACTAGTGTTTCAATCGTCGTCCTTCAGCCAAATTGCCCTACTTTTGAGCCTCCAAGAAGCCTCCTCCTGTTGCAGAAAATTTTGTTTTCCTGTCTCCGGATCCCTTATGCGACATTTGATACTGAGAGGAAAATCATTTGCACTGGTAGCCCCTAAAAGGTAGTCTAGCTCCTTTTGTATGTCATGAAGCATCTGCCTGTCCTTTTTTTTTCTGTCTTGTTGCCACTCCTTCGACACCTTTCTTAATGTCACCATTTTTTCCCTAAAAGTCATATATGGAGGGGAAAAATCTCTTGCTGATAGCTCCTTCCAAGATTTGGATATAATCTCATTGAAAATTGGGACCTCTAACCAAGTTCTATTAAATTTGAAGGGGTAACCCATTCTAAAGCCCTTCTCCCGCCAGCTTAGGACTATGGGTCTATGATTAGAAGAAAAGGCCGACCCAACAAAAGAGATGGGCATACCCATTTTGTCTATGACGCTCGCATGCAGAATGAAACGATCAATCCTCTTAGAAATATATACTTTGCGTGACCTGTCGTTGTCCCATGTAGGCATCATTTTAGTAGGAGCAATATCCACAAGATTTTTGTTAAGAAGTTCCATCTTAAAAAGATCAACAAGCGGGTCTCTTTTTCTGCATTTACCCCAACATTCAGCAAAGCTTAAGGTTAAGTTTAGGTCTCCTGCGATTATCAGAAATTCAAGTTCAAAAATTTCCAAGGCAAATATTTTTTCCCAGAAGGGGAACCTGTTCTTATAGGGCGCATAGGTGTTTAGAATATTAAAATGAAAGTTATGGCCTCTGAGAGAAGCCGAGATAAGAATACCAACAAAACACTTATATGCTTTTGCATTGATCCACGCAGGGTCCCATAAAACTGCCAGTCCCCCAGAAAGGCCTCTTGCCTCAGAAGCTACCATAAACCATGTAGGAAACATTTTCCTAAAGTAGGAGATGAAGGCCCGACTGCTGTGCATGGTTTCTTGGATTAGAATAATTTTAGGACGAGCTGAATGGAAAATCTCGTTTAGCGCCAAGAATTTTGGGTTTGTGCCTAAACCCCTGATATTCATGGAAACAATAAAAGTCAGCCATGCTCGCTCTAAGGGGCTGAAGATCAGTCATATCATGGATTGGAACATCTACAAAGGCCAAGTTCCTTACTCCAGACTCTGAAGCAATCGTTCTCCCCCTGTAATGCTGACTACCACCAGCGTGTTTCTTCCTAACAGTAATATTTCTCAGGGAATTTGGACTAATGAAGGGCGAAGCAAGGCTATTCGGCTTGTGAATGGTCAAAGGCTCCAATTCGAGAGATTTTTTACAGAGAAAAAAAATCAATATCACTGTCATAGCGATTCACCGGAGAAGACACAGGGGAATTGAAAAGGGTGGCAGCCTCCCAAGGCTCTTTACCTTTAGAGGGTGGACGAGTATACTTATCCGGAATCGGGGAGGAGGATGAGATGGTAATAGAATGGGAGCCGGTGATAAAATCTCTTAAAGGCAATGGCGGAGGAGAAGGAACAACCTTGACATCCGCAGGTTCGGGAATGGACGCGCAAAAAATTGATGAAGACCCACTTTTATCAAGATTAACAGGACTAACAGGGAAGGTCTGTCCAATATCAGGCCCTATAGAAAGGTCCGGTGGAGATAGCCAATGAGACAGAGGAGGCTCCGTGAGATTTAGAGCCTATTCATCAATAGGGTCAGTCGCTGAAAGGCTAACAGAAGATGAAGAAAACTTCTCAGCAAGGGGGATGGAAGGGTCCACCCGACTTCTGCGATGGAACAACCTTGATTTCAGAATAACATGGCGCCTGCAATTTTTTATCAGGTGCCCAGTTCTGTGGCAAGAGAAGCACCTAAAAGGAATACCCCAGAAGTCTAACCTTTGTTTAATACTGGTGCGACCCCAAGCAATCTCAATATGTTCAGGGTAACCTCCTTTATATGTCTTCTCGATGAGAATCCACGCAATCCTTTTATCCTTTTCTCCTCGGCACCATGGATCCACATAAACGAATTTGCCAATGGAGTTTCCTATTTCTGCGAGGGATTCCATAGACCACATTTCCAGTGGAAGATTTGGGAGTTTAACCCAGATCAAACTATTTGAAGGA
The DNA here is from genome assembly GCA_000404065.3 of Pinus taeda. Lineage (NCBI taxonomy): Eukaryota > Viridiplantae > Streptophyta > Pinopsida > Pinales > Pinaceae > Pinus > Pinus taeda. The sequence continues at coordinate 43,198 of APFE031298454.1, read as the reverse complement.
GTGATTTTTAATGGATCAAACCTGATATACCACCTGTAGAGGGCAAGAAAGTTTCTACCACATACCCAGGACTCTTGAAGACAATCTCTAAATCTGACGCCTTTAGGAAATGGAAGCAATACCAATCTTTCATTAGGCGAGAGATGATGGGGGTATAATCAATCAAAGGCTTCCACCGTTCATCGAGCCAATTCCTCATAACAGCATCGTCCATTACGGGGAAATGCCATCTGCCAACCAAAGAAAGATTTTGAAGATTGTCGATTATGTCCGAGAGATGAGAACTGTCCAGAGAGATAGCTTTAGGTGGAGAGGAAATTTTAACCGGATTCCTGGCTTTATTGTATTGGGACGCCTTTACATACACCCTTGATTCCTTCTCATGCCACGTAGGCTTCACAATCATATCATCCACAGTGGCATGCCACCCGGCGGACACCTTGGACCTCTCACATGTCTTTTCCGCTAGGATGGTAGCACGTATCAAAGCCTCTGTGGCAGATGTGTTCGAACCACCATCCATCGAACCGAGAGAAAATCTTACCCCAGGCAGAAAATCCCCTTCCTTAATTAAGATGAGGACAGGAAAGTACATAAAATAAAACTTCCCCCGATCCAAAACTGAACATAACACCTGGATGGAGTAAATGCAAGATGGGGGGAAATTAAGGAGGATGGATCAGAGCAGACATTGGAAACGGCGACTAGAACTCTCCAAAGGGAAAAAAACATGTGATACAAGTCAGACACAATCTACAAGAACGACTTATGTTAGGGGAATGATCAGAAAATGACGATAGCAAACTGTCAATTTGACAAAGAAGGATGTTCCTAGAAAGACAGTACACTTAAGTACCGAAACCACGTCGAAAGAAGGACACAGTCCATAACTCTGAAGAGATTTGAAAAAAACCATGGAGGGAGGATTATGGGAGATTCCACCCCGAAACAAGAAACCAGAAACCACTTCCGATCAATCCAAAGGAAACCATTACAGACTATAGATCAAGATCGAAAGACACCAGGGGATGAAGGCATCTAACTGGAAGAGGTTTCCTTGCAATCTATACAGCAACAGTACATCACAAGAATACACCACCATTCCCCAATTCTAATACGAAAGTCTGTGCATGGCTTATAAATTACAATACTATTAAAAAACCTATACTATTACAAACCTACACTATTAAAAAACTACAAATTACAATAATTTCATATTAAAGAAAGAAAGTAACGTTTTCACAAGGGTCTACAACCCCTACATTTTATCGGGATTGAAGTCTTATTTACTGTGAAAGTTATTATGCAGGGTGGAGGATGGTGTAGGGACATACCGTCCTGCTCTCAGCGAGCTCGCTCTGCATTGGATTCTTCTCTGTGCATGGGGGATCGATAGCATTTACAGTCATTTTTTAAGTGAGCTTCAATCACAAAATCAGGGCATTTCAAGTCTAACTCTAATTCCATGTGATGATAAATTGGCTTGTCACAGGACTCATTGGAACCGCGTATGGTTAGATACTGTGATGGGTCTTCATTCACTCTGGAGGAGCAGGTAGAGCGGGTATGTTACTTTCAATACGCATATATCAGCAATTTCAATTCTTGTAACCTAATGACTAGCATTTCAGGGTAGCAAACTTTATTTGAGAGGGCAAAGAATATGGCAAGGCAAGCTGTAATAGAAGATCTTTTCGCACAGGGAATGGATAAAGTTGAACAGGTACGTTTTCCAATTTTTCTAGTAGGCATATATTTAAATGCCATGCCTTATCGATAATGATAAGGAGAAAAAAATGAAATAAAATTTTATATTGTGGGCCATACTCACTGATTTCTCAGCAGATGCCCTGGATACATTTATTCACTGCGATGATTTTCGTGATCTTTGTCCACAGAGTGCTATGTCATATGCATTACAGATGCTAGTTTTTTCATGGATTTGTATGTTTTCTAACATATTTATCTATCATATGTTAATATATTTTATTTTTTATTTATGTGGAATTGAATTAATTATATGTGTATATAAAAGTAAATTTACTTAGCATATCTTAATATTTTTATATTTATTATTTATATAAAGAGAATTAATTATATGTTGTATATAGAGTAAGGAAAGAAATCATCCTTTTTCTTATGGTGAAGTTGTTCTCAAACCAAATTAACTTATAAGTAATTTATTTTCAGAGTTTACAAAAATCATAATAAATATAACCACATTTATAAGTAACGCTTATTACAATAATTTATCTACTAATTTAATTTTGTTATTTAATAAAATTTAAGTCTAAATAAAAAATAACCATCATTCCACCCCATTCATTTAAATAATCAAATATTATATATATAAACCACCAATTATAGGCATATTTTCAAAAAAAAAAAAAAAAAAACACCTATCTTTTATTAAAAAATATCAATAAAAGTAGTTACAGTCTATGGATCTATATCATCTGTCGATCTTCTGGAACCCTTGATGCAGGTGTGAGAAGAACAGACTCTCCCATAAGATCTCTAACATTCTGATTACGAACTGTATAATAGGCACGGAAAAAGAACAAAAAAAACAGAGAGCCCACACAATATATTAGGTACTACGATCCAAGAAAAACATAATAAAAAAAAAAAAAAAAAAAAAAACCACTGACCAGCCAAGATAATAACTGGTAACCTTATGAACCTAAGATTTAGGTCAGCAATATTTAATGTGGTTGTTTTATATACGTTTATTATGAGATTTAAACAAATATAAATCTAAATGTGGGTATATATGGTCAGACTATATTAAATATAAATTTAAAAATAAATATATACACTAAACTGTATTAAATATCTTATAAACTGGTAAATAAACTTTGCCTAAAATTTATATCAGCAAAAATTATAAAAATTAAAATTTTGATTTGATCCATAACTTATATTTCATATTTTAAGTTGACATTCCATATTCCTTAATATTTTAAAACATCTTTAACAGGGAATGGGTTAGGCTGGAGGAAGGGACTGTGGAGGAGTGACCGAGACTATATTGAGCACTATTCATATTCCACCTCCCAAATTATATTATTACATATAAACATTAAAAAAAAATTATAATTATATATGGTATTATAAACATTTAAACAAAATTTTATAATTATTATATTGTATATAAACATTTAAACAAAATTTTAAATTGATTATAAAATGTTTTTGTGATCAAATGGTTTAGAGTAATAATTAAATAATATAATTTTACAAATTTGTTTGGTACTGTCATATAACACTTATTTTAATAAGGAAACAGGTTAACCGCTCAAAACCCAGAGGCATTTGGTAGGAGAGAAAGTCTGCTCCCTTAAGGACCACCAGTGGGTTATTACATGTGCCGTGGTTTTTCTTGATAACGATGATGTGTCAAATCCAACATTCGTGGATAGCAGCCAGAGATGGTTGTCCTCACTGTTGGTTTGACCCCTGAATTTGATAAGTTTTGCCACCTTCTAAGAAAAACACTCATTTCAATAACTAAAAGAGAGAGACTAGAACTCTGTCCTTCTCCCTTGTCCGCCTACCCTATTTCTATACTCACTTATCTCACTCTAATTTTGAATAAAATACAGTAATTTTGTAATAGATTATAGAAATATTTTAGAATTTGAGAATTAAGAAAAAAAAAAAAAAGTTAATTATTTGATTTTTTCATCATTATCAAGTTTCAACATATTCCTAAATTTACAACAAATTTATAATAAATGCTTTTTGCTAACTTATGTCATAAACAGTAAGACAAATATTATATTTCAACCAACTTAATGCAATTCAAATACTTTTATTTAAACATGGGTTAATATCCAAAGCCTTGACACATTGCAAGAAAGATTATGTTTTCTATAATGTGACAGAAACCAACTTCAAAAATTGGGTACCTCTTATTTGTTAATCCTGTCGACATATGCAATGCCGGTGTACTGCAACCATAAATGGCCTTGTATGAATTCACCGGAAGAAAAATTGATTAGCCTGCTCCAAATTGTTGATCATCCTCTACCCGCGCCATTTCACACGGTTAGTAGTTCCTGCTGTTGCCCCTGTTTCAAATATTTTCCATAATACAATTGCTTGAACTCAAAATCTCCAGACCGTTCCAGCCCGCAGCGTCAATAATGTCCCTTGAACACACTGCATGAAAATAGTTCGGCAGTTCGCCATTCACGGCCCTCCCACAAGTTGGGAAAGAGCTTTTTACTGAAATATGATACGCATTGGCAACGGCAGTGCATTTACGAATGGAAGTTCCTAAATGTTCTGGTTGGGATGAAATCTACCCTGTGCAGTGATTGCAATTTATTGATGTACACCGGATTTCCTCTGAACCAGAGTGCAGTTCTGAAATACTAAATACTACTACGGTATTTTTAAATATGGAATTCTTGGTCTAAATGGTTGGGTAGGAAAGTTTTGTCTTCACAGGTTTTGTGATTTAATGGTTGGGTAAGAATTGTATTCACAAGTTTTCTGGTCTAACTTAAAATCTACACCAATGTTGTTTACATGCATGCCATGGCTCTACCCTTGTTTCATCGCACAATCCATAATAAAGCCATGAGGCCATACATCCGTAATAGAGCCACGAGGGAACATACTTCATGGCGTACCCTATTCACTGAGATCTACATCAAAATCTACGGCCACAATGTATGGGTATTGCATCCACTCGGATCGACATCCAAATCGACGGATCGATAGAGGGGATTAAAGTTCAAGGGTTATATTACAAGCTGAATTTTTTATTCTTATTTTTATTTTTTTAATCCTGTGGTGAATAGTTGCTAGTTTTAGTTTTAATTTATGGGAGATCCAGATCAATCTTAGTAGTTGCCACTGTAACGCCAAGAGTACATCCAATTATATGCAAGTTGATATACTAAGATTCTACAATTTTAGCATAGTCTAGACTTTTGCGCGATCTTGTGCCATCAAAGTGTTGGAAGTTAATTCCAACTACAGCATCAATTGAGCAGAAATCGCAAATCACGTCTCATCGCAAATCGCATTAATCCCTTCGCCTGTCCTCCGCACTGCGACGCGATCGTGCGATGCAATCGCAGATCGCAGATCGCAAGATTCGCCCTGTGCACGTTGAGCCTTTCTCTTTGTTTTCTGCGATTGCGACCATGCGATGCGATATCATTGCACATCGCAGATCGGCCATTTCACACTCTCTCATTCTCGCGATAAAGTTTTGCGATGTGATCACGCCGCTCATCTACTGATCCGATAGTCCATATTTGTTCTCGTCAAAAGCACGTCACCACCATACTGCATTTACGCATTTTACCTGTTTGTGTTCCCAAGGAAGAAAATTGGCTTTGCGCCATAACTGCTCATCAACAACATTAAAGAAAATCATGGCCGAGAAGGAAAGAACCAGCCTCGAGCCGGCCGCAGTGTTTATCTATTACGGGTTCCCATATAACCGCTCAAGAATTACAGCAGAGACTCTGTCAGAGAATTAAAGCGGTCGATGGACTGTTATGAACCCTAATGCATTATATATGTGTAGACACAGCAGTGTAGAATTGATGTTAGAGAAAAGAAGATAAATAAAAGGAAATGCACAGCAGTGCAGAGAAAAGATTCATTTTGTTGTGGAACTGAAGTGTTCCTGTTGTAATCCCTCTATTCAGAGGAAGACCCATTTTGTAACAACAGTTTTTTAATACAAATTCTTTAATTGTGTGTTAAAGATCCTGTGTTTAAAACAGAGCGTTGTTTTCTGTTCTGCTCTGTGATATTGTTTTCGGAATTTTAGCAGAAAAATTTCCAACATTTGGTATCAGAGCTGGTCTAGGCACTCAGTGAGTCAAAAACAGAGTTTGTTTTTTCACTGTAGGAGCTATAAGAAGCTTATTGAGCAGATTTTCTTGAGCAGAGAAAGTTTTTTGCTTGTTTTAATTATACAGTCAGTATCTCTTATTTACTTATACAGGTTAAGATGGCAGATGCTGGAACTGGTTTGACAAATTCCCAACTGCCACAGTTTAATGGGAAACATTACAGTTATTGGTCCATAACAATGAAAGCATTGTTTGTTTCTCAAGGAATATGGGAGCTGGTTGAAACTGGCTATGCTGAGCCAGCAGATGCAACAACATTAGCTACTTTAACAGTAACAGAAAGAGACCAGTTGAAGAGCGACAGGGAGAAGGATGCCAAAGCTCTCTTTTTTCTCTTCCAATCAGTACATGAAAGTGTTTTTCCACGGATTGCAGTAGCAACAAAATCCAAGGAAGCATGGGATATTCTCAAAACTGCCTATCAAGGGATGGAGAAGGTGAAGACTGCAAAGTTGCAGACGTTGAAGAGAGACTTTGAAACACTCAGCATGAAGGAATTTGATACAATAGATTCATTCTTCACTTGGGTTATTGGGTTGATAACCCAGATAAGATCTTATGGTGAGATTCTTGAAGAAAGAAGGATTGTAGAGAAGATCTTGAGAAATTTACCCTCAAGGTTTGAAGCTATTGTGGTAGCAATAGAAGAAACAAAGGATCTCTCACAGTTCACAGTGGATGAACTGAGTGCTTCTCTTATGTCTCATGAACACAGACTGAGCAGATGAACAGATTCCTCTCTTGAGTAAGAATTCAAGACTCAGATGTCTTTTGGTCAAGGAAAAAGTCGAGACAGAGCAAATAACAGAGGTCGTGGAAGAAGCCAAAACAAAGGCAGAAATAATCCTGCAAGCATAAGCGGAAGGAGCTGCAATCAGAACCAAGATGAAGGTTCAAGCAGACAACAAACTCATGGACAAAGGTATGACAAATCCCAAGTCCAATGTCATTATTGTAAGAAATATGGGCACTACGCCGATGAATGTAGAAAAAAACAAAATGACATGAATAATAGGCAAAATGCTAATTTTGCAAATGAAGTAGATAAGAATCCAAAGAATGTGCTATTAACATGTAACAATGCACAAGACAAACAAGAAGATTTTTGGTTCTTAGACTCAGGTTGTAGTAATCACATGACTGGCAATATTGAAATGTTTGCCAATCTGGATGAAAATGTGAAATCTGAGGTAACAACAGGAACTGATAGTAAGATATCTGTCAAAGGTAAGGGCAGAGTCAGTATCCGAGCAAGAAATGGAGAACAAATGATTTTTCCAGAGGTATACTATGTACCTGGTCTGAAATGTAATATTTTGAGCATTGGATAGCTCATTGACAAAGGTTACAATGTGTTCTTCAAAGATGATATGTGTACAATCAGAGATATACCTCTAAGTAAGAAGATCATTGCACAGTTGCAGATGACCAGCAATAGAATGTTTCCTCTCAAACTCAGGGCAGATTTGAAGGAAGGAAGAATTATTGCAGCTGTAACACAAGAAGTCTTTCAGGAACAAGTGAATGATGAGAATTGGTTGTGGCACTTGAGATTTGGACATCTCAATTTCGAAGGCTTGAATCTGTTGCACAGAAAGGGAATGATAAAGGGATTGCCATTGATGGAGAAACCGGACAGCCTTTGTGAAGGCTACATCTTGGGCAAGTAACACAAAGAAAGCTTTCCAGCAGGAAAGAGTATAAGGGCAAAAGAACCCTTGGAAATTGTTCACTCTGATGTGTGTAGACCGACGCAAACACCATCATTTTCTGAAAATAAATATTTTTTAACTTTCATTGATGATTACACCAGAAAGACATGGGTGTATATGCTGAAACAGAAGAGTGAAGTGTTTGAGAAATTCCATCACTTCAAAACTCTTGTTGAGAAGCAGTGTGGGCATTATATCAAAGTGCTCAGAATAGATAGAGGAGGAGAATACATCTCTAAAGACTTTCTGCGTTTTTGCAGAGAATGGCATACAAAATCAGTTCACTGCGAGGTATACACCTCAGCAAAACGATGTTGCCGAAAGGAAGAATAGGACCATTCTCGACATGGTCAGAAGTATGTTAAAGGCAAAACACTTGCCGCATGAGTATTGGGCAGAAGCTGTCACTTGCGCAGTTTACATCTTGAATAGATGCCCAATTAAAGCTGTCATGAAAAAAATACCAGAAGAAGCATGGAGTGGTCAAAGGAAAACTGTCACTCACATGAGAGTATTTGGTTGTGTAGCGTATGCACATGTACCCGATCAGCTAAGGAAGAAGCTTGACAATAAGGGGGAGAAGTGTGTCTTTATTGGCTATTGTGATGAGTCAAAAGCATACGAACTTTATAATCCATCCACCAAGAAATTGATAGTAAGCAGAGATGTGCAGTTCATTGAAGATGAAGCTTGGGATGGAAGCTTAGAGAAGATAGTGAATGTAAAGACAATTGTGTCTCACGAAGAAGAAAAGGAAGGGACAACAACAAATAATCCTTCTTTGGTGGCTCCTCCATCACAACAAGTACAAAAAACCACACCACAAGCTGGAATTCGAATAGCCTTGAGAAGTCAAGGAAGTGCTTCTCCAAGCACATCACAGGGATCAGAAATACCCTCAAGTTCGGATGGAACTCCAAGCACACCAAGAAGACCAAGATTCAGAAATCTGAATGAGATTTATGAACAAGGACAGGTAAGTAACAATACCGGTCTGAATTCATTATTTGCTTTACATCGTCATGTTTATGACCCAGTTCATTTCAAAGATGCTATAAATGAAGATAAATGGATTGAAGCAATGAATAAAGAAATTGGTGCAATTGAGAAGAGTAGAACATGGGAGTTAGTGGACCTCCCTAAAGGAAAAGATGCCATTGGAGTTAAGTGGGTTTATAAGACCAAAAGCAATGTTGAAGGCAAGATTGACAGCCACAAAGCAAGACTTGTTGTGAAAGGCTACAAACAACAACAAGGCAAAGACTATGATAAAACCTTTGTGTAACATCCCTCCCTTAATAATAAATAATAAATAATAAAAACTAATAAAAATTTAACTTCGGGACAAAGTTCCTTAAAGTGGGAGAGTATGTAACATCCCTCCCTTAATAATAAATAATAAATAATAAATATAGAACTAATAAAAATAAACAAAAATAAATATTAGTAATAAATAAAATAAATGAAGAATAATAAATAAATCCCTAATAAAAATAATAAATAAAAGAAATAAGAATAAATAAATAGTAATAACCAAAAATAACAAATAACATAATATATATATATATATATATATAATAATATATATAATTTAATATATATTTGTTATGTTATTTTGGTTATTACATTTTTATTTTTTACTTATTTTTTTATTTTATTATTTTATTATGATTTAATTATTAACAAACAAAGTAAATAAATTTAATGTCAAAAAAGGAAACAATTAATTTCAATGAAATTATACCTGTACTTCCGGCTGCGACTGACCACAAGATTTGTGGACGACTCTCCTCCCCAACCGTAGGCTTCAATTGTGCAGGATGTCTGCTACAACTGGCCACCCGAGCCCTCAATCAACGACTACTGCCAGTATTCCTAAGTCTTAGTATACCATTCTCCCAAGAGAATGAAAGATAGAATCTCAGAATGATGGAACCCCCCCATCCTCCTAACCATTCATTAAATAGAACAAAACATTGGAAGGGGAACCACATGCACACCCTCCATGTATCTGCATGCTACTTTTTCTTTACTTTCATTTGATTTTTTTAGCTTTCTTGTTTTTCTTTCCTTCTTTTTGATAATTTCCTTCTTTTATTAGAGTTTTAATATGGTTATTACTATTTTTATTTTTAGTAAATTTTATTTCTATTTCTTTAATATCATTAATATTTTTAATAATTATGGTTATTATAGGAGTCTATATATCTTATTTGTATTTTGCTAATATTTATTTATTTCCTTTTATTATTATTTATTATGATTTTATTTATTATTCTTCCACATATACTTATTATAACTAAATTATTATTTTTATAATATTTATTGTTTAATTAGTTTCTTATATAATTTTATATAAGTATTATAAGGCGAGGGATGTTACATACTCTCCCACTTTAAGGAACTCCGTCCCGAAGTTAAGTTTTTATTATTTATTATTATTTTTTTATTTATTCATGTTGCCAACACCCTCTGCTGAACTAGTATAACCAACAGGCATCGAAAATTCCCAACACCCTGGGAAATCTCAAGGAAGCTCTGTCCTTTTTCCACTTTCTGCACCAGGCACAAGCCTAACCCGGTCTGTATCCTAGTCCAAGGCTGGCCCCAAGGCTCGCGCCTGACTCAGACCTCATCTGCCCCAAGGCAGGCATCCGGTCCGGTACTCAATGACCCCGGGCATCTCGCAGGCCAGCCCACTCCCTCCACAACTACTAAGGCGCACAGCTGCAGGCATCGAAGTCCTTTACATCCCTTTCAGACTTCGGCATCCCAATCCAATAACAGGCACCTAGTTTGGAACATCAGGCACCAAGCCTGGAATCATCAGGCACCCGCAATCTTGTGATATACACTTACAAATGTACAAACTTGTTATATAGCTTCATATATAGCTTGATCAGCTGCACCTCCGGTGTCCAAAATCTGAAAAGGCAAAGCGGTACTAACCCGCAGAATTAACAGACAATGAAATGAGTGTACCCCACTGATGTAAATGGATTATCAAACGCTGAGCGCAATAGCGGAATAAAATATAGATGTGGAGGTATAACTAACTGTAAAAAGATTCATCTATCTGCAGAAAGATTCACCCATTGATTAATTGAATCCATGGAAAGCTACGCGCGATTCCTCATTCGAATTATGTGGGAATTGAATGGTTAAATTGTTTGCAGATAGATGTGTTATCAACAGGATTCGTTCAGGATGAGATGTTGGTTCATGAATACAATGTAATTTATAAAACTACTAATCAGAATGACTCAATGAAGATAGACAAGCAATAGCCAAGTATGTTAATGAATTACAGTTTCAAAATCAAGATGAGATAGAAACGGTCAAGTTGAACACATTTTGAATGATAACTAATAATGTTGCCAAGTTAATGGACATGGCTTTGTCATGTCAAACAGTAATTTTCCATAGGGAAGAACAAACAATTCAAAGACTTTTATAACATCTTTGCATTCACAATTCTTTAGTGAATCCATGTCTGGATGGGAGTCACGCTTAATTGACAATTCTTATTTTAGATCCTCATCCACCTGATCTAGTTACTAGGTTGACTTGTTTAAACTTTATACAGTCTAATGTGATCCAATGGCCATTCAGTGGCTTTTGTTTCGAGTGGGTTTTCCACCTAAAAAAACGTCTATATTGTCTTTATTATTGTGCATTGTTGAATGGTGTTGATGAATGTTTATATTTATCTAATGTTAATAACATTTAATGCTCTATGAAGTTAAAAATATACTAATTGATAAGAAATAACAATTTACCCCACTCAGTGTTTCCAACACTACTAAATATAAACCTTTTTTTTTTTTAACAAATAAATTACTAAATATATTTTTGAAATGAAATTACTTTTTGAAAATATTATATGTGCAAAAAGTTCTCATGCAGCGTATGGTTCTTGTTATTCTCAACAAGTCTTATGGGGTGAATAACAACAAACTTTAACCATCCTTGTCTTCCATAGCATTGACTTTTCTTGAAGCATAGCGAGTCTTTTCATTTTAAATCTCTATGATTTTAAAAATGGTTATGGAGGCAATTCTTTAACATTTAAGAAAAAAATACATTGATTTTCAAATTGTAATTATTATTCACAAAGTTGGAAGAATATCAATATAATTCTAATCTCTATTATATAATCTATATTCAAAATTGTAAAATATTGTTAATTAATAAAATTTATAATAATATTCCAAATATTTTTATGGATTGAAAGTAATAATTAAACAGCGAATAGAATTATTAAAAATAGCATTCTTTTGGATGATTCAAAATATAAACAAATAAATACTTTAATAAGTATGGTATCAAAAATTTTATATATGGATTCAGCACTTAGTCATAAATAAAAATAATGAAATTTGTTATATTTTAATTGTTTTTCGCACATAATTCGCACATAAAAGTACACAATAGCAACTTCCTTTAATATCATATCTAATATCGATATAGATTGGTGATTATGTATATAAAGAATATATACTATATAAAGGTATTCATCTTTCAAACTTCACTTTCCCATCTTTAAAGTTCGAAATTTTCTAAATAAAAATTCTCAATGTATGTATTTTTTTTTTTTTTAAGTAAATCCATGACACAGATTTCAGCAACGACATTTAAGATGATAAATCCATGAAACAAAAGTTTCGGCCTTTCTACTTATTCTGGCGAAATTAAGAATTTAGTACACTCGACTCTCCGCCTTGCCAATTTAAATGCAGAATCCTTGTCTGAGAGAGAATTCCCAATGGAGAGCATTGCTATAATTCTTACGACCTCTGGTTATTATGACCAAAATTGTGGGAAATTTTATCATAGTCGAAAGTTTTTCTTAAATATGGATGATTTTAAGGTGCACATGACTATGGTATCATTGATCCCTATCTGCTTTGGTCGACTCCTGTCCCTTCAAAGACCTGATTAACGCAAAAAGGAAGATATTGAATTATCATCCAATGGTTTATAATACCCCTATTAATTCATTTAAGATTTTGAAGCCCCCTTCTAAATACAGGCTAGAACAGCAACTAGTTTGATAGCATAAATGAGCTATCAATTATGACCTTTTCAGAAACAGAATTGTTTCCCATTCCAAACCGCATATTACATCACTGGAATTTGCTTGATCAATATTAAAAGTATTAATTGCACATGGTTCTGCAAGAACTTTGAGCGGCGCCTCACCTATTCACATCAAATTTTAACAATTTATCTAAAGAACATAAAAATACGTTCTCTAATCTACCACAAATCTGTAGCTCCAGTTATCACGTTTTGAAATTTATACTTGCAATACTAGGTCGCAAAGGAACTTTTCCCTCGGATTAAAAGTGTCAGTAGACTCATAAAAAGGCAAACAGTTCAATATTGCACGTCAATGCAAACCTGTTGTCTTTCACATTCCTTTCAATGATAACAAGCAGTATCGCTGAACTGATATGGCGACCAATATTTACTGTGCTATTGAGGTGATGGCAGGGATCCCTAATGACCAGTTGCAGAGAATGGCTTGGCATCAATGTTGTGCAAATCTCTAAATTTTATTTAGAAACTTTATAAAATTCGAATAATTTATATAAATATAAATGGTTCACGAAATTACTTCTTCACAGAAAATGTTAGGTATATAACCTATTTCAAGCAATGTAGCTTTTACAGTATTTCTAGAAGCACGCAATTTAAAATATAAATACCCAAGCAGTTGTTCACCGATCAGATAAAGTAACAGAGGACTTGTAATACCTAGGATAGTTCTAGTACTATAGATTTTGAAAGTATCTCTAACATTATACATTTTCAACTATAACTACCCAAACATTTATTCAATGATCAGCTAAAAAAAACATGCAACATAACATAATGAAATAGAATTGAGAAAGCAGAAAAACGGGTGTTAAGAGAATAAATAAATGAATGAATGTAGTCTGATTTTGGAAAGAGTCCGCATGGAAAACCGTTAGCAGAATAAATGCATAATTATGGCCTGATTTTCGCTAGAGGTCTACACGATAACGGTTAAGGAATATTGGGTTTGAGGATGGAAATTGTCGGTATATGGCAAAAGTATAAGGAGCTATAAAGGAAACTTAGTGTAGATCCTGCAAGATCAAAGATCCTAACTAACTGTAAAAAAAATCGAGAAAACAGATGCAAAAGGATCTATATAGAGGAGATGAAGGGCTGCTAGTTCGCGGAATTCTTTGAGATCCGTAATTATAGCCGGTGAAAAGAGACTGTAGCAAAATTGCGGCAACATTATAGTTTCTGGAAATTGCTTTAACACTCAGGATGTTTTTTGGCTAAACGAGTCGTTTGAGCCGGTTCCACATCATAAATCTTTCAAGACCAATGGAAATTATGCCATATATGTTGTTTCTCTCCTCAACCTTCTGATTCACAATAGCCAATGGCCCCCGCGAAGACTTCGCATTTCAGTGCCTGTATCCGCTCAAATCACAGGTCATTTTTCATTCCGATTGCAAATTAAAATAAATCTGAAAAAAACAAAACAAAGACAATCTCTACGAAAATCTTCCCACATTGAATGGAAATTTTAGATTTAACCGAACTTGGGATTTATTTAATTAATACAGAGCAGGAATCTCTGCGAAAATCGCCCCACGTTGAATGGAAATTTTAAATTTAACCGATGTTGGAATTTATTTAAATAATATAGCGGAGGTCCCAATGTTATCCAAATAATTAGCGAGTGTTATCCAAATGTTGCAAGAGTCGTAGGTTCGATCCACCACCACATATTTATCGAGTCAAGTATTCATGCATTCAAAGAAAGTACTTCATGCTTACCTAATAGATGATGCCACCAGAAAGATTTAATGTCCCTGATTAAATTTCAGTAGATTTTTCTTATTTCTATTCATTTGAGGCAGCTTGCCAAAACTGAAATCAACTTTTAATAATGCAAATGCTAATCATGGAACAAAATGTGAATCTATAGAAAGAAAAAAAAATTGGCTAGCACTTCTGGAATTTTTTATTTTTTATTTTTTTTTACCGTTCTTTGCTGGATAACTAATGCATATTACACTAGTTGAAGATGGCCTATCATATCACCTTTATATAAAACAACATAATGAATTCTTTCATAGTCCTATATATCTATAAAACAACATAATGAATTCTTTCATAGTCCTATATATCTACAAACCAGGGGTGTCGGACTATGATACTCATTCATAAATATATCAGTCCATACAAGCGAAGCCTAGGGCTCCTACATAGCATAATAGAAACAAAATAAGCTCTAGGCAAAAAGAAATGCAAAGCTATTGTGAATACTGGGCATGCGTAGAAGTGCATAACTAAAAGCCAATATTCAGTGATATATATATATATATATATATATATATATATATATATATATATTGAAAACAAATCTAATTCCAAATCCAAATCAAAATATAACTATGTAGTAAATATGCATTGAATAAAGAAAATTTATGGCATAGTGAGGGTTTGAAAAAAAAATTGCCGCCTCTAGGAAGTAATCAACCTGTAACTTAAAAACAAGTCAAGTTAAAAATTCTAACAAAGTAAATTTCCCGATGCCCATAGGCCCTAAGGGTTAAACTAGCTCTGATACCATATGTAATATCACAAGTAAAACTAAAATTAATGTCAAAAAGGAAAACAATTATTTCAATGAAATTATACCTGTACTTTCCGGCTGCGAAGTGACCACAAGATTTTGGGGACGACTCTCCTCCCAACCGTAGGCTCAATTGTACAGGATTCTGCTACAACTGGCCACCTCCGAGCCCTCAATCAACGGCTACTGCCAGTATTCCTAAGTCTTAGTATACCATTCTCCCAAAAGAATGAAAGATAGAACCTCGGAATGATGGAACCCCCCCCATCCTCCTCACCATTTATTAAATAGAACAAAACATTGGAAGGGGAACCACATGCACACCCTCCATGTGTCTGCATGCTACTTTTTCTTTACTTTCCTTTGATTTTTTTAGCTTTCTTGTTTTTCTTTCCTTTTTTTTCGATAATTTCCTTCTTTTATTAGAGTTTTAATATGATTATTACTATTTTTGTTTTTATTTCTTATTTCTTTTAATATCGTTTTTTTATTTTTTATTTTGGTTATTACTATTTTTATTTTTATTACTTATCTCTTTTATTATTATTTATTATTTTTGATTTTGATTTATTATCTCATTAATTTTTATTATTACTATTATTATTTTTGTATTATTTTATTAGTTCTTATTATTTATTATTTATTATTAAGGGAGGGATGTTACACTTTGCACCAGTAGCAAGGATGGAAACAGTGAGAACAGTGTTGTCTATTGCGGCGCAACACAAATGGAAGATTTATCAGATGGATGTTAAATCTGCATTCCTTAATGGAGTGTTAAAAGAAGAGGTTTATGTTGAATAACCTCCAGGCTATGAAGTTGAAGGCCAAGAGCATAAAGTCTACAAACTAAACAAGGCTTTTTATGGCCTGAAGCAAACTCCAAGAGCATGGTACAACAGAATAGATGCTTATTTGATTGAAAATGGGTTTGATAAGTGTGATGGCGAATCCACACTCTACATAAAGGAGAATGACGATAAGATTCTTATTGTTGTTTTATATTTAGATGATTTGATTTTTTACCAGCAATGATGCTTCTCTCATTGCTGATTTCAAAGCAGTCATGAAAAGTGAATTTGAAATGACTGACTTGGGCTTCTTAAGATATTTTCTTGGAATTGAAGTAGACCAAAGTGAGAATGGTGTTTTCATTTCTCGAGTTAAATATGTAGAAGCAGTGTTGAAGAGATTTAATAAGCAGAACAGCAAGGCAGTTGTGACTCCAACTGTAATGGGGTTGAAATTGACCAAAGAAAACAACAACAAGGATTTTGATCCAAAATTGTACAAGAGCATAGTTGGCAGCCTTATGTACTTAACTGCAACTAGGTCAGACATTATGCACGCTGTGAGTTTAATCTCCAGATTTATGGAAAGACCGAAAGAGACTCACTGGCAGGGAGCCAAGAGGATTATAAGGTATGTGAATGGAACGAAGGGGTTTGGTATTTTATACTCCTCTTCTAAAAGTTTCATGTTGACAGGCTACACTGACAGTGATTGCGCTAGAAGTGTTGATGATAGGAAAAGCGCATCGGGATATGTGTTTCATATGGGATCGGAAACCATCTCATGGGTTTCCAAGAAGCAACCAGTTGTGTCCTTGTCAACAGCAGAGGCAGAGTATGTGGCAGCAACAGCAGCAGCATGCCAAGCAGTGTGGCTGAGAAGAGTTCTCAGATATTTGTGTCATGAACAAGAAAATGGCACAACCATTTACTGTGACAATAGCTCGGAAATAGCATTGTCTAAAAACTCTGTTTTTCATAAAAGGACAAAGCACATAAACACCAAATTTCACTTCATACGTGAATTGGTTAACAATGGTAAGATTGTTTTGCAGCACTGCAGAACAGAGAATCAGTCAGCTGACATCTTGACAAAACCTTTGGGAAAGAAAAGTTTTGATCATTTCAAGAAATGCCTGGGTATGCAGAAAAACCCAACAGTTGAAATTAAGGGGGAGTGTTGGAAATTAATTCCAACTGCAGCATCAGTTGGGCAGAAATCGCAAATCGCATTAATCCCTTCACCTGTCCTCCGCACTACGACGCGACGCGACGCGATCGTGCGATGCAATCGCAGATCTCAAGTTTCGCCCTGCACACATTGAGCCTTTCTCTTTGTTTTCTGCGATTGCGACCTTGCAATGCGATATCATCGCACATCGCAGATCGGCCATTTCACACTTTGTTTCATTCTCACGATAAATTTTTGTGATGCGATCCCGCTGCTCATCTATTGATCCGACGATCTATATTTGTTCTCGTGAAAAGCACGTCACTGCCATACTGCATTTACGCATTTTACCTGTTTGTGTTCCCAAGGAAGAAAGTTGGCTTTGCGCCATAACTACTCACCACTAGCATTAAAGAAAAGCATGGCCAAGAAGGAAAGAACCAACCTCGAGCCAACCGCAGCATTTATCTATTACAGGTTCCCATACAACCGACTCAAGAATTACAGCAGAGACTCTGTCAGAGAGTTAAAGCAGTCGATGGACTATTATGACCCCTAATGCATTATATATGTGTAGACACAGCAATGTAAAATTGATGTTAGAGAAAAGAAGATAAATAAAAGGAAACGCACAGCAATGCAAAGAAAAAATTCCTTTTGTTGTGGAACTGAAGCGTTCCTGTTGTAATCCCTCTGTTCAGAGGAAGCCCATTTTGTAACAGCAGTTTTTTAATACAAATTCTTTAATTGTGTGTTAAAGATCTTGTGTTTAAAACAGAGCGTTGTTTTCTGTTCTGCTCTGTGATATTGTTTTCGGAATTTTAGCAGAAAAAATTTCCAACACAAAACAGGAGGAATCTGCTCTCAAGCCACCACCACAGCAGGTCATGTACTCAATAAAGTTTGAAAAACTAAACTCTTTTTTAATGAACTGCATAGAAATTGAAAATGGGCTGGTAGTAACAGACTACCAGATGGTTATGTTGTTGTTGACATCCATGAACGTAAGCGCAAGAAGTGTGTAACCACCGTTAGAAACATTAGCAAGGGTTTCAAAAAGGAAGAATGCAGCTGCGTTAAGCACAGTTTGATAGATCTGAGCAGGTTCATTATTCCGATTAAAGGAAACACCCCGGCGTTACTCAAGTTCATGTGGGTTATATTTAAGGACAGTATGTGTTCCTTTGAACAAATACCCACAATAGATGTGGATTGACAGTGTATGAGGATTCTATTAAAGGACTTATATGTTTAAAATTTTATTTTAGAGTTGGACGAATGAATTTCAGAGATTGCAAAACATTAGTTTTCTGCAATTTGTATTGTTTATACGGGAGAGAATTTATCTCAATGATAAAGAATTGAATTTGATTTTAGATTTGGGGGAATTGAATTTCAGAGAATCTATATGATTATCATTTTACGTTTGTCATTTGCAATTATAGATGAAAATTTAAATTTTAGATTGCTTTAGTTTAATGATCACTAATTGATTTAAATTGTTTTAGTTCAATGATGAAGAATCGATTTTTATTTTAAAATGGAATGATTGATTTTTAGGAAATCTATATGGTTATTTTTTTTTTAGCGTTTGTAATTTGTAATTACTAATGGAAAATTTTGAAGTTCAATGATGAGGGATTGATTTTTATTTTAGAATGGAAGGATTGATTGTCAGAGAATCTATATGGTTCTTTGTAATTATTGATGAAAAAATTTAATTGTTTTAGTTAATGATAAAGAATTGATTTTTATTTTAGAATGGAATGATTGATTTTCAGAGAATCAACGTGGTTTAACCCTTTGTAATTATTGATAAATAATTTAAATTGTTGTAGTTTAAGCGTCTTAATTATTCATTTTTTTAGTTTAAGTGTCTTAATTATTCAATTTTATATTTTAGAATGAGATTTTTGTTGTATTTTTTAAATAAAATAATTATATTTTGTTTATTTAATTTAAAATTGAGAGAAAATTAGTTAAATGAATTTTATAAATGCATTGATATTTTTATTTTTATTTAAAATTCATATAGCTTTGATAATTTACAAATTTTTAATTAATTAATATAAACCTTGGAAGTTTGTAAAAATATTTTTATTTGATGAATATTTCTAAGTTTTTGATTTAAATTAATGTATAATTGTAATTTCCATTGAAATTTCTTATGAATTAATGATTGAAAGTTTTAAATTTATTATTTAATAAAAAATATAGTCAATATTTTATTTTATATATGTTTTTAGAATTTTAATTTAATTATCAGGTGGGTGATAGTGATTTAACATTCATAGAATATTTTAAAATATGTATGGTTATGTACACAAATTAATACTTGAGATTTATCTTTAAAGTAGTTATGCCTTTTTATTCTTTTAATTAAATTGATTAATTAACAAAAAAATTGAGTTATGGTTTTTTGGGAGTGGTATTGACCAATGGTGTTGTAACAAAGTCTATTTACAAATTAAGAATCTTCATGATAAAGTGGGGGTAAATCTAGATGGTTAAAAATCTTGTTCCATGTATATATGTTTAGCTTATATATTAATTATTTGTGTAACTTAGAATAATTAACAAAAAAGGTTATAATTTAGTTAGTTTAAAAGCTTTTTCTGTTTTTTTTTCATGAAATATAATATGAAATAAGTGTTTGATGCTAATAATGAATTCAAACGTGTATCAACCATTTAATTTATATAGCTATACTAATTAAAATATTATAGTATTTTATTTTCATTCCCTTTTTATATTTATAAAAATATAATATTATTTGAAGCATATGGTGAATAAATCAAAGTTGGGGATATTGATAGGCTCTGCTTCACTTTGTGGCCTTGAGGCCCCAAGCATCCCTCCCTGTGGCCTCCATAGGCCTGTTGTAGGCTCCTACAACCCTTCCCATTCGAGAACCTCTTCAGATCTTGGCTACTTGCCATTGGTTCTTTTTCAAAAATCACCTAGTGCTTTGTTACACTTGCGACTGATTACAGTCGCCCAACAAGGCGTCCAACCTCCTTGCTCATCTTTCTTCGCTCACATTGATTACTTGAAGCTTAAGCTCTTGGTGCAGTCAAAGAAGACTCCACCCTGGCCGGGAGTGTCAGAAATGACCAATTTGGCCTCTTGGCCATGCATGGATCCAGAAAAAACAACATTCAAATTGTTGGTGAAGAATGGTCCAAAGCTGCAAAAAGTACCTGCCTCCCGATTCGTGTAAAATGACTTCTAAAATAGTGGAAACACAAGTTTCACACTTCACCAAGCTCGACCCGACCCGAATGAATGGACAAAAAAAATGAATCGATAATTATTCACTAAACTCTTTATTTCCCTCGGCCCAGAAAGGGCCAAGGACCAAGCCCATACGGGCTCTGATACCAAGTTAAATTTTGAGCATGAACACTATATTCTATATTCATATTAAATAATGTTACATATAAATATATTTAGTGTTGTCTCAAGATAGGTAAACTAATTTGGACACACAATCACTTGGTTGAGAGAATATCTCAATCACACACCAATCTAGGAAACGTCTAGATATAAAAACCTTAAGGAATAGGAACAAACTCATGTAGATAGAATGAATCACAAATCAAAACTCAAACAAGTAGGATTTACAATTTCCAAATCACCCCCTTAATGACTACTTGTCGCGATCTCAATATGCAAAGTCTAGTTGTGGTCAAACATAACAAAAGAATATGTCAACATCCATATAAAGGAACAACCATCTACCAGAATTCATGAGTACCTAACCGCTGCGATCACTAATCTACTAGGACGCTCTTCACATACATGGTTCAATAAACCATTATAACTACATACATGTACATGTACCTGGAAATCCCCCTCCATCATCATCATCATGGGTTTTATCAAATTACCCATAATCATGCTCTGGGTTTTATTGGATTACCCTCAACCATGCCAACAAGGGCTCTCAACCACCAAGGCTCAACTCAGCAACCAAGGCTCAACACAGCTACCAAGGCTCAACTCAACCACTAAGGCTCAACTTAGCCACAAAGGTTCAACTCTGCCACCAAGGAACTCAATTCAGCCACGAAGGCTCAACATAGCAACGAAGTCTCAAATATGTCACCAAGGCACGAAGGCTCAAATATGCCACACAAGTCCTCTTTCCACTGACCTTTTCACCTAACGACTGCTTATTTTTGCACAACGGAAACTCAACCAAATCACTGGTATAAATCGGATGCACTTTCACTTCTCTAACAATAGCACAAATGATTTATCCCTGGCATCATAGCTTCAATGTCTCCCCATAATCTTCAATCGACAATTGTTCCTTTCTCTTTCATCCTTCACAAAAAATTCAAGGGCCACTATCGTCTTTGTAATGTTGCATTGACGGTCTCTTGACTTCAATGCGAGGCTAAGCATATATCCTCACTACTACATAAAGGGAAGTTTTAAGACAAAATTTGAGACAATTTTCGGGTAAATTGTCTTAACTTGAGACAAAAAAAAAACAAAAAAAAAAAAAACAAAAAACAAAACAAAACAAAACTTGTGTATTGTCTTTAGCGGGTGTCTAAAAAATTATTGTCTTAAAGATTATTGTCTTAAAAATTATTGTCTTAAAGATTATTGTCTTAAAAATTTCTCTATAAGGACAATATATAACACAAGCATTATTGTCTCTTAGGAGACAATTTCATTTATGTCTCTCTTGAGACAATTTCTTTTTTGTCTCTCTAGAGACAACACTCTGATTAGAGACAATATGTCTTTAATACTAGCTACTGTCTCTCTAGAGGTAATAAATTTTTTATTTAAAGATCACTTTTGTCTCTGTGGAGCCAATATAAAACAATGAATCCAGAAATCTCTCACCATTGAAATAAATCAATAAATAAATAAATAAAATAAAA
This sequence comes from Pinus taeda, assembly GCA_000404065.3. Lineage (NCBI taxonomy): Eukaryota > Viridiplantae > Streptophyta > Pinopsida > Pinales > Pinaceae > Pinus > Pinus taeda. The sequence goes on along the minus strand of APFE031298454.1, from coordinate 21,114 downwards.
TAAATAAATAAATAAAATAAACCACAAAATCGTTGATTAATTCATGTTAGTGCACAGTGGAATCGAACCATCAACCTCCTCCTTGTAAGGCAAGCGCTCTCCCATTGAGCTAGCACACTTTAAAGAACTACATGAAGAGTTATGGCAATCCTAAAAACTACATTTATAGACATTGATTTAAACCAAAAAAAAAAAATATATCACACATGATCTATAACATTTATAAAAACTATAATCATGCAAACCATATTTTTAACTTACTAAAACTAGCAATTTCCCCAAAAGGTGCAAAGAGAGGCGGATTATATCTCTAGCAAAAAAAATCAAAATCTTATATAAGTATACCCAGGGGACAACCCCAATCTTGAGGGAGAAAGAGACAATATAAACCTGTACAAAGAAAACACAAATGAAATTATACAAAACTTCAACATAACAAAGACATCAATGTAATAATGTAAATTTTGATAAGTTATTTACCAACTGAACGTGGAGCTTACCAACAAACTTGTGATCGCCAAAATTTCGACGAATGTTACAAGATGTGACTCTCCCCCTAGGTGGCTCTGGATGATGTCATGATACACCAAGAACTCGTCTTTAGCATTTCAATCTTCCAAATATTATTATAGAATCTAATGTATGTCAAAAATCCATTTTCTAATAAGTTGATGATAATCTATTATGATTCTATTCATCATACTCGTAACAGAGAGATAGCATCGTGAGAGTTTGATTACTTTTAAATACAAGGCAAGGCCAACCAGGAAAAGACAAACAACCATCCCTGCAGAGGAGATCTATTGAAATCATTAAAAATTTATGTGAGATATTTAAACTGAACAACACTCATCATGTCATATCTAAAAAATTTGAATTGACTGAGTTAAACGATCCTCTTCTAAATAGGTTGTTTGCTCACCATAAGAAGGATACATCTACCAGCTTTGTCAATCAACACAACACTGACAACAATCATAACAACCTACACATAAATAGTGCAACAACTTTCACATGATTAAGATGAGGAAAAATAAACCTTTATTATAGTCAAACATTCCTAACATGCATTGCAATTAGTAGGGCCCGAGGATCAGAAAGCAACCTCAATAACACCAAGTCCAAGGGTTGCAACATTACTAGATGAAATTCCTCTTTATAATGATTAAACATTGAAATCAATACATATTTTCTTGGGCAAGCGTGTGATAGACAATAAGAATTAAAATCAATAGAAGGGCCATAAAGATCACATGAATGATTTGAGTCCTCAGTTAAAAATTAAAACCCTCTAATTATGAAAGGCTATAAAGCTACAAAAAGGATTCCCCATGTTTAACTCCCATCCAAATTAGAAGTGCATGATGCCAATATATATTTTGCAATTACTTCATGTTTTTACCAATAAAACAATAGGAATCCAGATCACAAGTACCATACTTTCTAACAGGAAGTTGACAGTAAACTCACTAGCAGACTTAAAAATGGAACTGTTGTAAAACATAATACCATTGATTCCACTCAACTGTTGTAAAAGAAGCATCCCAATGCCAATCTGCATATAATAAATAAACTGCAAGGATACTTTACTTTTGTAATCATATTCTTGCCAAGTAAGCAATAAAATAGCAATCACTTTATAAAAATTCACCAGCACACACAAAATCATCTTAGTCCTAATGATGAACCACATTATGTGATTCAAAATGAGTTGACCAGAAAATTATCTATCTGATTTATCCAATATATATATAATATATATATATATATATATATATATATATATATATATATATATATATATATAGATAAACATTATGAATTGCAGAATCTTGCACTCAGAAAAATCATATAAGTCTATCATATTCTTAACTATGCAAACATATGACTTACAGTGAGAGGCATTACATATTTTCGTTCAAAGATCTCAGAAAAAATTATTCTGGGTTGTTGATTTCCTGTCTCCACTACACTCTGAAAGGAAAATATCCAGATTACGACAAATATGACTTGATGGGAAATGCATATACACTGTTGGAAATTTGTATGCAAAAAATTCAGACTGCAGACTGTAAAAAACTTGAAACCAAACAAGCTCAAACTCCATTGGAACAATATCGAATATCCATGACTCAGCAACTACATGTGATTGATAAGCAATCAATCAAGAAGGGAACAATAGAAACATATATGAATTTGACATGGAAAATGATAAAAATGCAATTGTTTTGAAATGTTATTTGATTTCAACAACTTCTAGGGTAACATCAACCTAACTGCCTCTAAGAGCTTGCAATGAGGATTCAAAATCTTCATTACCAATTTTAGCCTACACTCATAAGAACATTAAATTTCATATTAAGATTTCACATAGCATGACATATGGTGACATGTTTAACATGGTTAACACCAACTCAGTCAATTGACAAACATAAAGTTCATTATCAAAAACTTACTAGCCATCTTGGAGATTTCGGGATAAAAAATAACCCTAAAACCAAAAGATCACAACGAACTACACCTGCAAAAACACAAAATAATGGGAAAATAAACATTCCTCCAAAGCTTCAAATCTAATCAACACGGAAAGAGTAGAATATGGGATAAAAGCAAGGTTCCCACTTGGAAAGAAGATCAGATAGAGAGAAAAAAACATAGAGGAAATATGATTTTAAATAGTTACCAATTAGAATGCAAACATTGTTAAGAAACTTGGCCAAATGAGAGGCATAATAACATCTAGGAAGCACAGCTGAGTGAGGATGGCCAATCACTTCTTAAAGCAGTTATAACGTTCATCTAAACTGGCCCTTCAACTGCAAAGTCATATCTATTAACAAGAAACCTTCCCTTCATTCAAGTAAAAGTAATCTCCAACATCCAACATAACCGAAAATGGAACTTACTTGAAATGGCTAAAGCCCTCCAATGAAGGAACAACCCAAACAGATATGCCAGCATGATACCAATTACCACATAAAGCTGTTTCAAAATAGCCACTTAGTCATTTTTCTTAAAATCTTTAATTTTCTAGAAACTTGTGTGATTTTAGTGAAGTTATGACAACTGTGTTATTGTCACCTTGATTATGAATATATCAGGTCTATTTCATGTTATGGCATCATCTGACCCTGGCGAAAGAAAAATGACATAGGTAATACATATTGTCATAATTATTGGATCTCTGGGCATAAATATCTACAAGAGAAATAATTTCATAGTGGAAATTATAGGCTCATTGTACCAAGGTTTTTGTTTGAGCACATTCATTGCTCATCAATCCTATTCCTTCCTCCACATCAAGCAAAGAAAAAGAGCCATGAAGGACATTATGTTTTCCTCTGTCATGTTGTACCTTCAAGAAGTGAAAGCATCAAAGCTTTTGATTAGAGTATTTTATTAGCAGAACTGAGATTCTGTTGAAACCACCCGAGTAAACTCGGATCTTGGATCTCTGAAGAAAAAAAATGGTTCTCCTAAAATTCCTGAAGCTATCTTGTGCAATAAAGTTTTATTTGGATACCTTACATGTGGCACTACTCTAGGTATAACAACTCATCATATATAGCTCAACATAATTCATGACCTTTTTACAAGGTGTAGAAGCTTTTGTAAAATTACGACAGTCTTGCAGTCTTGTTCACAAACGAAGTTGTGAACAAGACAGTCAAATAACTTATCCTTTGAAGAATTATCTATTATGAAGAATCTACAAGGATCTTCAGTTATCAACAAAAAATTTTCAGCAATTTGGATAAGAGATGCAACACACTCGAAGATTCCACGTTGAAGAACAGTTAAGATAAAGAAAGTTCATAAGACTATGGAACAGTCTCTTTTGAGGCAACTCTCACCTTGAAATTAGAGGTGCCTTTATGAAGTATCTATAGGGGACCCTGATTTTGATATCTGAATCTTATGTATAATAATGTTATAAACATTTGAATGAAAAAGATCTTTCCCCACTATGGATCAGTTGCCTCATGACTTAAGGCCATATGATCACCTTAAGATGAAGCTATAAAATCTTTGGATTAATAGCAGGTTGCAGATGATTTCATTCTCGATATTCAAAGGGAACTATGAAGTTTGGATAAATCTATTGATGTTGTCTATCCAACAAGATGATGATCCTCTCCTTCACCAATCATATGTCTTGATTCGAAGACAATTTATGGATATCTACTCATTAATATAGTATTATCTACATAGATTATCCTCCTCAGTATCTGGCATAATAAATTCCTTTAATTATTCACACACTGGTACTCATGATATATCATAAATATCGAGGGATAGGTGTTACTCTGTCTTCGCGGCCTTTAGCGTGCCCTCCTATTTTGTAAATCTAGGGAGCATCTAGCCCTTGCCATGGAAGGCATACTCCCATTCACTGTTTAGGCAAACACTACAATATAAAATTGGGAAGCGGATTTAACACCGCCTTCATTGATTGTTTGATAACTAAAATTCTTGTGCATCAAAGGGGTGTAGTGTACCTCTGCTAACACTTTCTATATGCATAATCTTTGTTCATCTATGTCTCCTCAGTGTACAGTCTCGATAATATAATTTCTACATTGTTGTATACATTGATCTCAGCTTTATTCATACACAGTAATATCAGTTGAATTTTGTACTTTATGTAAGTATACTCTTGGCATTCTTGTATATATGGAATGATCTCGGCACAACAAACTTGGTGTATAATATGCTTTATAGCTCACGTTACCCTTGGTTTGATATTCAACTTTATGATACTTTCTCCTCGCTCTCTTATATGGCACAATCATAGTATATTATATCGTTGTTACAGCAATTTAATGGATGATTCAGTTACATTTTTCTACAAGGACCTTTGCACATCAATTATGTCTCATTTTTCTCATGTCTATATTCCTAGGAGAGTATCTCTTAATGAGCTCCTTACTGAGGACAAAAAAAATATCGACATAAGAATATTAATATGGTAGTATTGAGCATTGAATGATGTAACTAATTAAAGGAGAGGAGTAGGGAATTCTCTGACGATGCTCGAAATTCAACCTTGGCACAGTTGTGAAACCCTCTACATCCGTAACCAAATCAGAGAATGGAATCCTCTCCTGCAGTAGTACTTATATTCATAAAAACTTGTGTGATTTTAGTGAATTTATGACAACCGTGTTTTTATCACCTGGATTATGAAGATATCTAATCTATTTCATCTTATGGAATCGTTTGACCCTGACAAAAGAAAAGCGACATAGGTAATTCATATTGTCATAATTATTGGATCTTTGGGCATAAATATCTACAAGAGCAATAATTTCATAGTGGCATAAGCTCATTGTACCAAGTTTTTTGTTTCAGCATGTTCATTGCTCATCAATCCTATTCCTTCCTCCCCATCAAGCAAAGCAAAGGAGCCATGCAAGACATTTTTTGGCATGATAGGAAAAATTGCCCCTTGTTCTTTTCCTTGAGGGCCCAAATACCCCTTTTGTGATACATTTTTTATGTGGAAAAATGACGTACTCCCCTTATCACTTATTTCTTTCTTGAAACCCTCTGCTTCTGGTGGTAATCTCTCCTTTTGCTATTGTAACAATATCTTCCTCTGATATCAGCTACAAAGGACTTAGAGGCTAACTACGAAATGCTACAATTTTACTACTAGTGTTTAGGATTTAAAAAAGGTTTGGTGCACCTAGTTTGGTAATAAAAACATGTGTAGAAAGTAGTGATTTTTATTTATATGCCAAGTTTGGTCCCTTGGATCCTAATATAACATGCATTGAGTTTTTAGGAGAAAACGACCTTGCCTCCAAAGAAAAAAGAAGACCAAAGAGTCCTAGATGTTGAAGCCCTAAAGGCCTTATAATTTGTTCCCGAGATGAAGAAGTATTTGGCTATGAGGTTTAGTTTGAGATTAGGAATGAATCCACATGGTATAAGTTTCCTAGGCAGTGTGAATACAATATACCCCACTACTAAATTTTTAGCATATGGGCAGTTAAATATACAAATAATGCAAATCTAAATTGTGCCATACCTTTCCTTCCTGTTGTGAGTCAATTTCATTAGAACATGCCTTGGTTTCAGCAAATAAATGACACCTTTTCAAGTGCATGTAGCACAAACAACTGGCTATAGAATTTCCAAGCCTTTCTAGTGCAAAAATGATGGTTATGTTCTGAACTTAGAATACCCATGTAAACAAAGATAGAAACCCAAATCTAAAGCCCTTTTGCCAACATACAAGTATAGACATGAATAATGTTATGTAGATGCAAACCAATTCTTTTAAGCATTTTGTGAAATAGTTTTCACTCAAACACATAACAACTTCAGAGTTATAAATTTTGAGTCATAATTAAGAGAGGATTGTGATTTCCAAGCATTAAGAAAAATTCACAAATGTTTACTTTGCATCTATAGTCATCATCAAAAGAATAAACCTAAGTCTGATGTGCATGTACAAGAAAATTCATTCATAAATTTCATAAAGATTTAAGTCTCTTGTCCTACCAATGATCCAAAATGGATCTAGAATAGACTTCTAAGTCTAAAAACATTCCTCACAGAGGAAAATGAAAGTCAAGGGATACTCTTGGAAATAGTCACATTGCATAGATCTCTTCAATATGAATCTATTGCAATTTGAATGGGCTAAAATGGACTTTGGATGAAGAAGTTATTACAAAACGAAGATTGCCCATTATCCTTTGAAAAGGAGGCAATTTCTTATATAAATAGGACTTAAGAGAAATAAAGGCTTTATATGTAAATATCACATTGCAATGGTAAAGGGCAGGCTTGAAATATTATATTCCGTAGCCTAAACCCTTATCGGATCCGTAAGGTGTATCAGATCAGAGCATTGAAGGGATAGAGGCCTAGCAAGAGGACAATGAGACATGTGATTGTACGATTGTGCGATATGCGATAGCGTCGATCGACGATCGGTGAATCGCATCGCACTAATACAAAGGGTTGTTACATATGTGATATTCTGATGAGCGATATCAGTGATCGGGTGATCGGGCGATCGGAGGAGCAGAGAAACAGTCCATTGGGCCGATGCAATATGTGATGTGCGATATCGGCAGTCGGAGTGATCAGAGATCGGGAGATCAGCAAATCCCCGATACAAAGGGCCAATGCACATACGTGACATGCGATTGCGATATGCGATCAGAGACACGAACCCGATGAGATTATGAATGTGATTTCATAAGTTTTGAAATACGGAATTTCAAATATTCTGTGTATTCCCGTGTATAGATGTTTTTGGCCATTTATTGGGTTTTAAGAATTCCTCCTATGCGATTGTGATTTGCAATGACAGGATGGACTCGATAGGTTTATCAATGCGATTGAATGCATTTTGAGTTCTGGTTAAACGATCCAATGTCGTTTTTTTGTCAGTTTTCCTGTGTATTGTGTTACGTGTTTGAACGAGGGATTTCTACAGGAGGAAGACCAAACAGTTGGGTTTCCTCTACCTGCCAGTTCCTTTCCAATTGTAAATTGCTTCTTGTAAAGAAACAATTGGGTTTCCATGCATTAGGGTGACTGTAGCTATTGTGTATTAAAAACACAGGGAACACAATTGAGAAGGATTCGTGTAGAGGCCGAGAGATAACACAGAGAGATATAGTTATGCTCAGGAGAAGCACAAAGAAGCCCAAGAGGCTCAGAGATGCTTGAATGCTGAGTGTAAGCACAGAGGAGGCAGTCTGCAGAGTTGGAGTGACTCAGAAGTAGAGATTCGCTTGGAGTTTGAGCGAAACCAGAAGCTCGTGAGAGCTAGAGCTGAGAGCCAAGAGCCAGAGCCAGAGCTAGAGAGCTCACAACAGACTTCTAAGAGCCATGGAGCTGTAATGAAGCTGTAGAACAGCAAAGAGATCAAATGATCAATTTGTTGCTAGTGTTCCAAAGTGTGCTGAAGATAGAAGAAAGAGTTCCAGAGACAATACAGTATTTTGAGGGAGTCAAAGAAGCCAAAAGCTCAAGAAGCTCAGAGCATTGACTGAAGGAGTCAAGTCCAGAGAAGCCTAGATCTGTCTGCAGAGTGAGGATAGCCAGGGGTAAGATGGCATTCTAATCCCATTGGTTCAATTGTAAACCAATGTTGTTGAGTGTGGAACTTGTAAAAGAATTGAAGCCATAATCCCAAAGAGCCTAGTCGAGTTGATTAGAGCTCAAGGAGACGTAGCCCAAGATATCAGGGTGAACTCCATATTATATTATTGTCTTATGTGTTTTCTTACTTGTTGCTTTATTTACTGTTATATGCATTTCATATCAATTTAAGCAAATGAACATAAGCACTTGAAAAGTCTAAAGGCAATCAAAAGACATACACCTATTTCAAGTACTTAATTCCACAAATTATCAGTTATAAGCATAGATCTTGGGATTATATAACCTCTGGAGTGGGAGACGTTCTTGTAAGTTAGTCAAGAAACCTTTAGGTCCCCATTTCAGATCAGGTGGTATCAGAGCCAAAGGTTGATTACCCCACCTTCAAGGAAGGTGATATCAGAGTTAAGTTATACCAGAGCAGGTTATATCATGATGCAGGTGGTATCAAATCATAATGCTTGTTTGACTTGAAAGGTGTTCAAACAATAGAAATAATTTAGTTTTTTGATTGTTTGTAAACTGAATATTGTTTGAGTTTGCAGAGGAGAAGGGAAAGCTATTGATAAGCTAAGTCCAAGAGAGGACAAGAAGGAAGAAGGTCTGAAGGCATTCTTCTTATCCCAAAGGATCTCAAAGCAATCCTTGAACCACAAGAGGTTTTTTGCAAAAGTTTGCTTGAATAAGCTATTTGTTTATATTGTTTGAAGTTCTTTTGTTCATTCTGATAATGACAACTTCTACAAGTGAGTCCTCAAATTCTACTTTCTTCACAAGATTCTTTGATGAAGACATGGAGCAAGACTTATTCACCATGATGGATATGGTAAGAGAAATGTATGAGGATGGAAGGAAGAGCATCATACTTAGAGAGCAATTCAATTCCATTAAGGAAGATAAGCAGTTGCTTTCTGACAAATTGCAAGAAATGGAGAGGCAACTTCATATTACAAATACGGATATGGAAAGGATGCATGAGTTGGAGACATAGCTCTTTGTTGCAAAATAACCTTAGTCAAGTATCAACTTGAAGAAGAGGTAAATAATTCCTATTTGTCTTCAAATTATTCTAAGAATGTTTATATTGGTTGTTTTGAAAAACATACCAGAGGAATAGGTTCCAAGTTAATGTCCAAGATGGGCTATTGTTAAAGCTCCAAATATCACCCTTAGTATTTTTTATGCTTGGTTTATGGCCTAGGGCAACCCGTCCTTCCAGACTTGGTCCAAATATTTTAAAAACAGTGTTTTACTCCTTGTACACTGCTTTTCCCTATGATAAAAGCATGTACACATGGGTTAGTCAATACCCAACCCATGTATATGTGTTAAAACACTTTAAAAAAAAAAATTTCCTTAACTATGGGTGGAGTTCACGAGTTTTACCTGTTGATTACCTCCTAGTGCCCGTGGCCTAGTTGTAACCGACTATTTCCCAACTAAAAAACTAATTGGGAGAAGTATAAATAGACTTCTATGGGAAGGCATTAAGGAGGAGAGAAGAGATAGAATTACTATACTGAGATTATCCCCTACCTAAGTCTGAAGTATCCATGTGCTTCAAGCACTTCCCCAAGTTCAGGAAACCCTTGTTTCCTTGAGTGTTGATATTATCCCACTTGCTTGAGATATCATGGTGTTGGTTATGGAAGGTGACTGTTGAAGACTGGGACTGGACAGACCTGGAGGACGGTTCCGCTTGGAGCCAGAAGAAGAAGACTCGGGTGAACTCTTTCCATGTTTATTAAAGTTTTCTACAATAAAAAGAAACATTGTATTGTTCCTAAGATTGACCTTTTTTATGCATCAGATGTTGTTGTAACTCATGTATGAATGTCATTTCGATATATAACTAATCATCTTACTTATATGATATAAAGTTAATCTCATTAAAATGCTTTATCTATATGCTACTATGTATTCGAATTGGTTGATTTGCATATTCAAAGATCATCAGGAGTTGTAGAGGGTCTAAACCCTGCTGGAACTACCCAAACGAAGGACATCCGGGTATTTGCATCCATACATAATTTTTTTATTTAAGCATGTTGCCTGAGTTGTATGCATGTTTCTTGTTATAGATTATTCTTACTCTCTTGGGGTTCTAACCCAAAGCCCTAGGGTACTTACTCCCATAACAGAATTGGTGACTCCATTGGGGATAACAATCTTGTTACTCCTAGTTTGGGTTGTTCAATATCAGTCAGGGCTTAGTTCTTGGTTTGCTTGTTGTGACAGTATTTCCTGCTCCTATAGGAACTCAGACTTCAAGTCTGATCTTTTTTATCAGGCTTTATTTTTTACTTTTCTTGGAAAACTTAGTATACGCACCTTTATCTGTTTATAGAAGCATGCACATCTTGTTTCTATGAATTGAAACACTGTATACGCGAGTTTCTTTTGTCAGAAGCACGTGTACATGCACCTGTGCTGGAACACAATCACGTATACCATTTTTTGCATGCCTTTTTCAAATCTTTCTGCCCAGAAAGATTTGTTTCTTGGTCTGTTTGGTTTTTGAGTGGCCAGTTTCTGTCTTCAAAATTTAATTATTTAGTGAGCTTACTGTTTTGAATTATCTCTTGCTTTGAAAAAATTTTGGCCTAGGTTTGCTTTTGAGTGATTTTTATGATTTGTGTTTGAACACACAAAGCTTCTTATTGAGGTTCTTGATTGTTCTGGTCCTCCAGAACATCAGATTGTTTTCAATATTTGTGTCAAACTTGATTATTGGTCTACTCACTTTGCTTTCTGTCATTTCATGGCCTTACACCTTTTCTTGCTTTGTTAAACTTTTTGATGAATTTGAAAGTGTTTCTTTCATGAATTCTTGGTCAATTTCTCAAAGCTCTTTTGCTGTTTTTGGATCGTTTAGTGCAAGTTGAAGCCCTTTTTTCGTTCAAGTTTTCATTCGTGTTGAATTGGTAACTTACAAAGTTTCCTTGTGCTTTTCTTTCGGTATTTGAGTCTTTAGTGGCATATTGAGTGCTTTTGAAAAGTTATTTTCATTGTTTCTTAAAAAAGAAAAGTTCTTAAAAAACATTGTTTTTGCTTTATTTTGCTGAGTTTGATTTTGGTTTCTTTGGTTTTTTGAAAGTGAATTGTGATTTTTCAATATTTGCCTTTCTTATTTGGAGGAAAGTTTGTATTTGAAACTTGCATTCTTTTCAAACAATTAAGTTGGCTTATTAAAAGTTATAAATAATTGCTTTCATTTCTTTTTAGAGTAATCTAGAATCTTGCATTACCATGTACACCTTGCAGCAGGGTAGTTTTGCATTATTAAAGCATCTATAGTCTTTTTAGTTTTTGTGAGTGTGAAGTCTGCTATAAGAAAAGAAGAGGAAAAAGTTTTTTTTGCTTTATAGAAATTTCTTAGAACCCAAGTAGAAATTGCTTTTCATCGAAGAACAAACAAGTGCATTTCATATAAGTTATTTTTTCATTAATTTCTTTTGCGTCATACAAAAACCATCGGTTTCATTTCCATATTGTCCCTTTGACTTAAAATAATAGCCACTTACAATAAAACACTTAATAAAATAAACTAGAGCTTTTTGTATTGTCATCAGAATACACCAACAAGTTTTAGGTTTATTTAGGGCCTTGGATTAGGCAAGAGGAGAGTAAACTCTCCAAGGCCACTCTAAATTGTAAAACATAGAAGTCTAATTAAAGATTGAAATCCAATAACGTTAGGGATACCGGGAAAGCTTCGTGACTGGGAGTTAAGCACGAGGGTTCCTGAAGATATTGACGAGAGGTACCCCCTCTCTTACTTGTTAGATCTTACCTCACAACTGTTCCGCCCGACTTCTGATACGAGTTGGTGTCTTTAGTTGCCTATCCTAGGGATCTACACAAGTGGCTACGGAGGGGAATCCCATGGCCCCTGAGGTAGACTATGCATCACGTTCAACAATACTTCTAGAGGGCACCCTTGCGAAGCTTGGGGGCTTTCACTGGCAAACAATGTTGTCTAGAGGTCAACGTAACTACCTCTGATACCTTTGCTAGTAGACTTGGGGCATAAGTACCCCAGTCTATTTTCGGAAGGCCCTTATTATTAACTTTCTTGTATTTTGGTGTCTGATCCTAATCACCCGGAGCAGAAATACTTGGAAGTTGTTTGATTGTTGATCTCTTTAGGGACATTTTTAGTGTGTATTATGTGCTCCTAGTCGGCCTAGCTTTCAATTTTCCTACGCCTTCTTTAATAGACTTCATGGGCTTTCACGTGCGAGTCCAGAGCCTTCCCCTAGAATGCGTAGGATCGATTCTGCCAGTGGTTTTCAACTAGTAGCAACAAGCACATTGGAGATTGATCCTCCACTTGGGGCAATTAGTTTACAAGATAGACCTGTTACTATTACAGAGTTAGAGAGGAACACACCATTTCTTTCTCAAGTACTCTTCTAGTCGGAAGATAATATTGAAGTGGAAAATATTTCAGAGTTGGTTGCAGCTTCGAATTCTCCTCCCTCCTGATCATCTAGACGTATTGTTATACATTGGAACTCCAACTCACAAGCCTTCGAGCCCAGATCCACACACATCCATCCCTTCGATGACCACTGCTGGAAGCATGGCGTCCACCATGAGTGTTGCAAGTATGCAAACTCCCATATCTATGCAAGGGGGAGGAAGCATTTCCATCCCTTCTAATACTCCCAGCACATCCTTATTTGGGTCTGCTTCCAATCCGTCGATGAGTGGAAGTTCTCAAGCTAATGCATCCAGTTTTGGATTTTTCCCTTTTGGAATGCCCTCTCAAGGGATTCCTTCAGTTCCATTGAATGTACCATCAACTGCCTCCACGTCCATGATGAGTGGATCAGCTTCTTTTCAGAGTTCCCCATTTGGAAGTGGTCATATACCACATTCCAATCCGATAGTAGGGTCTATGCCTTTTCCTTTTACAAGTCAAGGCAACAATCCCTTTTAGAGTTGGACAAACCCTGCGATTAGTGGGATAGGAGTTGGGAATAAGATTTTCGGCCAACAAGGGAATGTGTCGTACTCCTCGGTTAATTAATTTCAAAGTTTTCCACCCTTATCTAATGCTTGGAACCCTTACCACGAGCTGTCAGCTCCTTACAATACTTTGTTAGGGGGAAACTTTACCGGTTACAGAGGATTTTCGGCTGGAGTTGGTCAAACTATGAATTTTGCTCGACCACAAGGGTCACCTTTTGGTCTAGTAGGTTCTACTAGTTACTTCGAGCAACCTGGTGCCTTTCAAAACCAAGGTCATTCTTTTCAAACTTTTGGGAACCCCACCCCATTTGGGTCGAATCGCCAAGGTCCTCCACGACTTCCTTTTCTAGCCATGATTAATCTGCTAGACTTGACTAAGTTGACAAGCGATCCAATTAGGTATAATTTGGCTTGGCCTCCAATCCCAACCAAACTTCTATCAGATATTCCAAAATTCAAAGGGAAGAATGGTGAAGACCCGGGAGACCATGTTACCACATTCCATTTATGGTGTTCATACAACTCCCTGATCGATGATTCGATCAGGTTGAGGTTATTTCAGCGCACCTTAATAGGGAATGCGGCTAAGTGGTATATAGAGTTGCCAGGGGGCACCTTTACTTCTTTCGCTAATTTGGCTAACATTTTCTTAAACCATTTTTAGTTTCCTGTCCATTTCCGGAACTAAGCTTCTAGCTAATTTTCATTAGGACACGGCTACTCACATTTCAAATCATATCCAGGAATGGAGACGGAGAAAAAGGCTTATCAAAGCCGAAATTCCACCAGAATTTCAACTCGAATGGTTTTTAAAATCATTACAACCCAAGATCTCCAAGGATGTTTCTATGTCCGACGTTTATTTGGAAGAGCAAGCTATCTTTCATGCCTAGCAATTAGACTGATATATTCTCAGTCTGGGACTCTTCAGAAAATCTTACTTGATGCTCCTAGATCCATGGTTGATGTAGCCAAAACGAAGCCAAGCCCTCGGGCTGATGGTATAGTTGGATCAGTTGATGCAAATATGATGAACCTTTTGAACCAATTGCAGCAGTTATCTCTACAAACTGCTTCTTCCAACCAAGTTGCACCGTCTACTCCTTCGCCTTCCCAACCTTCTTCCATAAACGTCATCCAGGCCTCTAACCCCAAAGGAAATCAACAATCTGATGGGAAGAAGAAGGGACAAGGTAAAAAGAAGAATCAAGAAGAGAAGGGTAATGCAAACAAGCCCGGCGATGGTGCCAATGATGGTAGAAATGAGTCTAAGAAGAAAGTTAAATTTCCATGCAAGTTATGCAATGGAGATCATTTGACTCACCTCTGCCCCAAGATTCAGGATGCTCATTGCTTGTTAGTGCAACAAGGGTCTTCTAGCTCCCAAGCTATCTTAACTAAACCTTTCCCCCAAGGGTAGCAATTCCTTTCTGGCGCAAACTCAAACCCTGGTACCTCTGCAGGGGGCAACCAGGAAGGGGACAATTCCTCAAATGTTTTCATGATGAACTCGCATGTCGACGTTGCCACACGCACACACGATTATGGTGAAGCAAAAACATCTAATGATAAATTTCCGGAACTATGGACCCACTTCATATTGAGCGACCCTCTATCGAGTCTATACCTTGCATACCGAAAGGTTCTAGCGAGTGCGTGACTATTAACCCTAATGCTAGGGTAGCCCAGAACTACTCTATTGTAGAAGATCTAGCTCAAAGTCATTAAGTTATGTCTACTTTAGAGGTACTCCAGTTGTGTACTGCTCAAAGAAGTGCTTTGCTTTCGACAATGGGGGTAGTAGATCCAAAAAATCTTTAGTGCTCACTTTTTATATGCTCAATGTCAAAAAGAGACTTCCTCATCATATGGCTTTCCAGATAAAGTCTACTTATTGGAAAACTAATATTTTTCGAAAAACTATAGATGAGGGAACTTCCACATGTGTAATGTCTATGTCATGTTGGAAGGCCATTGGATCACCTTCAATTGTTCCTTCACCCACTTTCTTGATAGCATTTGATGAACATTCTCATAGACCACATGGGATTATCCCGGCCTTTCCTATATGTGTTGGAGGAAAGGTCGTTAATATCGAAGTAGAAATCGTTGATGCCAACTTGGATTACAATCTCCTCTTAGGAAGGAATTGGATTTATGAAATGGATGCTATAGTGTCATCTTTATTCCGCGTCTTCTGTTTTCCTCATGAGGGGAGAATTGTTAAAGTTGATCAATTGGATTATTCTCTGGGTGATTCTCGTGCAACTTCGGATTCTTCTATTCCATTGGTGGATAATCCTCATCAACTTATTGAGAATTTAGGAGTGGGGATGTATTATTCCTTGATGGGTGTATTTGATCTTCCCCCTCCTACAACTAGAATTGATACAATTTCATCCTCCAAGGAGCCTTTACAGAAAGAGTTTGTTCCAACTCATTATTTTTCGAATCCTGGGACCTTACCTTCATCTACAACCACATCAGGTGCAGGGCAGGTGGGTGGAATAGTATCTCCTATGTCTGCAGCCGAAATTAGATATGAATCTATCAATAACTCTACAAACAACCATCCCACTCCTTCTTCGGACGAGGAGTTGGATGGTGATGTGTCTCCTGCTTGGACCCTAGACTCCACTTCTTCTTTGGATTGCTTAGATACATTTTTTCCATATGACGAAGAAATTTTCGAAGCAATGACGATTGTAGATGGAACATTGGAAGATTTACATCATAATTCAAATTTTTTTCCCCCTTTGCATGAAGTCGAACCTAGGTCCTCCAATCTGCTTACTAGCGGTGTTTGTATGGTTTTAAATCCTTTGGCTCCAACGCAATTATCCTCCGAAGGTAATATATTGATTGGCTTAAGAACTGTACCTATAAACATCTCTAGGAACGAGCTGGAAAAGCCCCCTGATGGGCTCTACCTTAAGAGGAATTTTGCTTAGGTTTCGGCCGAGCAATTACTTCTTTGTATATATTATATTTTTTGTACATATTTTGTAGGGTATGTTGTGATATCGATCATTCACCAAGTTAAAAACAAACATAAAAATTTGGAACTTTATATATTGCCTGTGTGTACATAAAGTGTTCAAAAATAATATACAAAATCGGGACTAAATTCCCATAATCATGTCCAGTCTATCTATCGACCTAGCTCAGGATAAGCGGCTAAAAAGGTGACTACTACGTTGCCCACACGCTGAAGTATGTGAACCTAGTCTCGTGGTACTCCTACCACGTGGCTGCATCTCCTCAAGTAGGTCCTCTATGGCAACCATCGATACCTGGTGAATCAATCTCATCAAGTTTATTTGGACTACATATAAGACCCTCTCTGTCTCAGCAACTGCCTCTTCGGCACCTCTTCCGCGATGCCTGTGCTGCAGGAATCCGTCTAGTCGTATCGGACCCACATCTAGAGCATGATATTTATGTCAGTATTTAATCCCATCAAAAATATTTCTAAGCTCATTTTCATATTTAAAAAACATAAAACAAACCTTAAAATTTGATAAAAACTTAAAAAATTGTTACCTATCTCTCCCCATGTTGCATTTGGTGATAGCACCAAGTCTGGATCTCCTCGAAAATCCATGCTAGCATAGGGATAGTCGTCGACAACGATGATTTGTTGTTCCCACCAGGAGAAGAACTCATAATCAAAAGTAGTCCCCGGCACGTCCCCACCTCCAAGGCATTTCATCAAATCAGCACACCTACGTATCTGAGGATCTCAAGGGCTTCTGATAGATACTGATACCTTGGGACGTAGCCCAGGCACCTTCTCGAAGAAGAAGGAGCATAAAATAGTCCCATATCTAAAAAATTTGGTCCGCCTTTTCTGAATAGAGGACAACTGGCTCTTCATATTGGTAAGAAAAGGTGTACACTAGTCAAAAATATTGGTGAGGCACTCCATGGCCAAGCTCATGGATACTCGTGAAGCTTGGTGCAATGAGGCTGGTCCGTTTATCCTGGCTATGGTGAATAGTAGAATCCTTAGAGATAAGCTCTCCACATGTTTTATTGGAATTTGACTTCCAATTTTTTCCGAATGCCCAGGACAATAAATGTGTACGTAGTCTTCCATTGAAAGACTACCTCGTGTCTGGACCGTCGAATGTACAACCTCTCCTCTCCGAGAGAGACTAGTGATAAAGTAAATATCCTCCACCTCTATCCGCAAAGGCATCTAATCAATTATAAATGCATCATCTTCGACACTCCAATAGTGGATTAGCATTTCAAGCAGATGAGTGTTGGCTTTCATGTTGGGCATTTTGAAAAATTTCAACAAGCCACATCCCCTCAATGCATCTAATGCTTGTTGGTCATTCATAACTTCATTATCAATTGTGGTATGCTCCCTCTCTCTCCATGTGATTTTCATCCTGAAAAAAATGAGTTTCAACCATTAGTTTTTTGTCTTTAAATTTCAAACGCGTATACGTGAGTTCCTTTTACACATAGTCGCGTGTAGGGCCATCATATATGCGGGTTGATAACATCCAACCTGCGTATACGCCGAGTTGAAATTTTTAACATAAATTCATACGGTCAAACCTTAATAAAAATTTCTAAAAACAATCACAAAGTAATGTAATCTTGAATTGAGGGTTACCTGATGATTTTGATCCAATTTGAACGGTCCAATTCTTTGGAGGGAAAGTTTGCTCTTTTTTCTCCACAAATTTTGCTCTCAACACAAATGACACAAATGGTGAGTCAAAAGATCATTTTATAGCTTTGAAATTGTCAATTTTTTTCAAAACTTGATTTTTTCATCTCATGAATCTTTTAACTTGTGAGCTTAGATTGTTGGGAATATATTGTTTTTTCAGGGTATTTTGGACATTTCTTCGAGATTTCATATCGGTTCCATGACCACTGACCCATCATGGCAGGTATTGTTTACTCACTGGCATATAGGTTAGGGAAACCATTTTTTCCATTGCATCTTGCATACTAGCCTCCATTTGTTGATACACTTGCCATAGAGTCAATCCCATTGTGTTATAGTTAGTAAACCATGTTCACTTGCTGGTTTTTAAATCATGACACGATGGTAGAGCCATCCTTTACATGGGCATTGTAGTTAGCACCTCACTGACATTTTTTGCCCATGCTGTTATTTTGAGTAGGCTCGGGAGTCCTCTTTAGTCCCGCCATGATTTGTGCATTGAAGACTCAATTCTCTTTGCTTCTTCGCTCTGTTATAGCCTTATACCCTAGAGGCTCCTTTATGTTGAGTTCTACTGCTGCATTGCATTTTGACTATTTGCACCTTTTGGCCTTGAGCCGGCTTCACTTGGACTCGTATATAAGCCACTTATTTGACCAAGTCTTCTGCAAACTCAAACCTGAAATCACCTAGCTTATGCAACTTGACACACCCTTTGATCCATGGAAGGAACATCCCTTTGAGTGTCCTTGACCAGTTTTGCCTCCTTGCATTGGATATAAGATTGTTCCCATCCCAAGAACTAGATCATCTGTTTCACTGACACTCGTTCTTTCCACTATACTATAGCATTCTTTTATTCTTTTTCCAGCTTAAAGAAAAAGACAAAAAAATTATATATTCCAAAAAAGAGCGGAAACGGGAAAACATTTCCATATATTGTTCGCAGCGAGAATTAGTTGTGTCACCCTTGAACAAAGTGCTCAAAAGAAAGTCTCTCCTCAATTTTGGGTGGGATTTAGTTTGACTTAGGTATGCCTTAACCTTATTATTGAGTCAGTTCTCCTCCAATTAGTTATCTCTTCCAATCATATGGAGAGTTCGCTCATGCCTCCTGCACGATGAACTTATATAGAGTTATCATATGCTGCCACATAGTCATCATTGAGTCGTGCTTTTGTTCAAGGGAAGTAAGCCTGAGTTGGCCTCTCTGTGGTGTCTCTTGACCTATTTTTCAATCGGCCATCTGTGGTTTTCAGTGGCATGTTTGTCATAACATCAGTTATATTGGTCCTTTGCTTGTGCCAGTTTGAGAGGGTCTCCATTGACTTCTTGCTGGCGGGTCTTGTCCTTATCGCCAATGACATATTGCTTTGAGGGCAGGCCTAGAGTCGCACCCTAACCCTATTTTCATTATTGATAGCTCACCTTGTGCTTAGCATCGATTAGTATCATGGGTATTTGATTGAGTGGTTTCCCATGTGTTCAACATCAACTTTCATTAGCACACATTGGGATTCATGCAATGCCTTGGTTTCCATTTGACCCTATTGGTGGATTCCTTGCCTTTGTGTCAACTTTATTTATTAGTTGGTTCAGAGGGTTTCTATCGTGCGCTAGCTACATCTTGTGTATGCCGGAAACATGCTTCGATTGGGTTACTACATCTTTTTCGTCTGATTCCTACCACATTATTGGCGTAAAGGTTACACTCGTGCTAGATTGATGAAGGATGCCTTAATTCCTTCCTTCTAGTAGATCTTTTCTATTGACTATGACTCATTACTCTGGGGCAAAGATCTAGAGTCCATTTGGCAGTACCTTGGGGTTTGCAGTCATCAGTGGTAGATCCTTCACTATTGATAGTGGGAAACCATCATTGTCCCCTAATTGATAGATTCTTCTAGGTGTTTGACCTCATCTCATTCATTTTTGACCTCATCTCATTCATTCGCACTTGTTATATTGTACTGGGTACCTTGACTCTCATTATCATTATCAATGAGTAGTCCCGCATTTGTTAATGGTATACATCAATGATCGGTAATCAAACGATTTCTCACATGGTCGAATTCAAATCATTTATTCCCATTGTGTAGAAATGTACCACAGTGGTGGGTGAAGACCTCGGGTTGCATCAACATTCTTTGGTTCACTAGTTAGTTGCTCCTATTGCTACTAGTTGACACCATCCAGATTATATGTTCCAGTTCTTCACAACAACGTCTTATATGCTGGCATCCGAGTTGCAATGTAGTATCATCTTATTCCATCATGTTCATTTGATACTATTGGAATCAGTTTTTGACATCAGTGATCAGCTTCATTGATCATCTTCTTATATGTGCTATTCAGACATGTACTTTGTTATGAAACCATCTCACAAAAAGATAGAAAAGATAGATCAACGCCTTAGAATTCAGCCTCTTCGAGGGGGAAACCTCCTTTACATTACATAAATGAACAATTCTTGGATGATTCAAATGACAAAACCTCTTTCTATATAGAGGAGTCTAAGG
>APFE031298452.1:146071-172596 GCA_000404065.3 Pinus taeda | reverse complement strand
TGCACTCATGGCCTAGGGAAACCCCTCCTTCCAGACCTGGTCCCAAATTTAAAAAACAATGTTTTATTCCTTGTACGTGACATTGCCCTGAGTTAAACGCGTGTATACATGGGTCTGCATATACCCAACCCGCATATATGTATTAAAACACTTAAAAAAATATAAAACTCCTTATTTTCGGGCAGAGATCGCGGGTTTTACCTGTTGATCACCTGTTAGTGCCTGTGGCCCAACTGTTCCCAACCAACTCCTAACTAAAAAACTACTTTGGGAGTGGTATAAAAAGACATCAAAGGGAAGGCCTGGAGGAGAGAAGAGAGAGAAAGGTTATTATACTGAGATTTTTCCCCTGACCAGGTCTGAAGACCCTTATGCCTTCTACACCTCCCCCATTTGTACAGGAAACCCTTGTTTCCTTGTGTGTGATGTTCATCCACTAGTTATGGCATCATGGAGTGAGTCTTGGAAGGAGATATGCTAGAGGCTTGAGGCTGGACGGATCCAGAAGGAAGCTTTGCTTGGAGCCTGCGAAAGGTTACTCAGGTGATATTACTCCTTTTGTACATTCTATTTGTCTATAATAAAGAAACACGTCTTGGTTCCCGATATGCTTCTTCTTTATGTTTATGATGTTCATCTTTGAATTTCATATATGAATGGTTGTTTTAAGTTCATAACTAACTTCCTTCTTTTATAACATAAAGATGATTTCTTTATAAGTCTTTGTCCATATACTGCTGCATTCTTTGGAATTGGTTGTTTTGTAGGACAAAGGAGTGAAAGGAACTTGAAGAAGGGTTTGGACCCTTGAGGAACTTCTTGAACGTAGGACCTGAGGTACACCCTTCTTACTTTAGAATTTGCTTATTATAGCGTAATGGCTGCGTGAATGTGTATTTCTGTGTTTAGACAACTTTCAGTCTGCTAGGGTTTCCACCCAAAAGCCCTAGGGGAGCAAATCCCTCAACACCATGGAAAAGACATTCGTATTGGCCAGTAGTGCCAATTATTCTACAACATCAAACCATTCAAATATGAGGCATTATGTGATGTTTCCCACTTGAAGTTTGTGATTTTATTTTAGGAAAACCTTATATGTGGAAAATTCATAAGGTCATTGTTACTCTCACAAGTTAGATTTACAATATATCAGAGGTAGTCCCACCTACTACAATTTCATTAATCTGAACAAAATAGTGCAAAAAGGAAATCTCTTAGACTATAAATTTTATTCTCTTCATGGTTTGGTTAGAAGGTGAAATAAAGGTCAATATAACCACCACAACCTCTGCACAAGGCCTCTCTACACAAAAAAATAAGTGCACAAGATTGTAGAGACATACATAGATATCTTTGCTCCACCTGTGTTGGTGCCTCTACATTACTAGATCAAACACTCAATTGAATTGATAAAGGCCCAATATATAGATTCTCTCTCTTGGAGAATGAGGAAATTAAATGTCAAATTCATGAGCTCATCCAAAAGGGCCACATTTGATTGAGCTCCTCACCTTTCGAGAGTCCAATTATGTTGGCACATAAGAAGGATCTGACATGGAAAATCTGTTATAATTACCAAGCCCTAAACAAAATCATTATCAAGAGTAGATACATGATCCCTAGGATTGTTTATCTTCTTGACCAGCTTAAAGGTGCCAAGTTCTTTAGTAACATCGTTATGAAGTCAAGCTACCATTAGGTTCTAATGGACCAAATTGATCTATGGAAGACAACACTCAAATCTAAAAAAGAATATTTTGGTGGTTGGTTATGCCCTTTGGCTTAAATAATGCTCCAACAACATTGATGAGGATGATGGATGATATCCTACAACTGTTCACAAACTCTTTTGTGGTTGTATATTTACATGACATCCTCATCTTTAGCAAAACTTGGGTGGAACATTTGCAGCACATTCAACAAGTCTTAAGCATCGTACCCAAGTTGTATGCCAACTTCAATAAATGTTCATCTGGCATGTGAAAATTCAATAGTTGGGATACATTGTGGATGAACATGTGGTGGATGTGGACCCCGCCAAGTTCCAAGTCATTTAGGATGGGCCAGCCCCAACGTCTGTAACAGATCTCCATAGCTTCTTGGGCCTTCCTAACTTCAACCAAAGGTTCGTGTTTGGGTTCTCTTATATCGCTTGGCCCTTAATTCAAGTGACCAAGGGTGGAGCAAAACTAATTTTTCTTGGACCGAGTCACAACATAATGCATTTGAGGATCTGAAACACCACCTTTGCTCTGCACCAATCCTCACCAACTACTCAAAGATGACTTCTTTATATTTGAAGGTTGTATTCAACACACTTGTTTTCTTAATTGGAACCTTGTGGTAGCTTGATTTCAAATTAGTATTACTAAATAACTTGGTACCTTTAAGTTGATCAAGAGGATCGTCAATATAGGAGATTGGGTATCTATTCTTGTTAGTGATCTTATTCGGGGCTCTATAATCAATATAAAGTCTCCATATCCCATCCTTCTTCTGCACCAAAACAATTGGGATCTTGGAAGATGAGGAGTTTGGTTGGATGAGCTCATGCATTTTATGTTCTATTTCCTCATTCTCCAAGAGAGAGATTCTATATATTGGGCCATTAGATAAGAGAGAACTAGGTATAAACTCAATTGAGTGTTAGACTTGGCAATGTAGAGGAACCCTCACAGGTGAACCAAACATATCTTTGTATGCTTCTACATTCTTGTCCACCTGCTTTTTTTTCTATCAAGAGTCCCTATGCTAAGGTGGTCGTGGTTACAGTGGTCTTCCTTTCACCTTCTAACCAAACCATGAAGAGGACAAACTTTGAAGTCTGAAAGATTACTTTTCAATACTAGTTGGTTAAGATAAATGAAAGTGAGGTAGTTGGAACTACCTCTAGTACCCTATAGAGTTAACCCCTTAGAGTACCAATTATACTACCTAAACCAGACTCATAAATAACATGACATTTCCACATATACGATTGTTGTAAAAGAACATCACAAACTGAGTGGGGAAACATCACCTAGTACCTCATATTTGAATGACTTGATGTCATAGGATAGAAGGTATTGTTGGATGACACATATGTCTCTTCCACGGCTCAACTAACCAATTGTGCATGTTTGCGAGTGTGGCAATGTTGGCATCTTCAATATCTTGGAAAACTTACCTGAGATCTGGTTCTTATAGCTCCCATTGTCAAAAATGAAATGTGGTGGTGGTCCTCTTCAACCACATTCGTGAATGGAAGAGGTGCTCCCCCTCCTCATGCTCCTCTGAGTATTCTAATTGGGACTTTGTGGTTGTAATGGTAGCACAAGGTTTTGCATCAATGATCTGCTTTCCTTTATCGTAATCTGAGCAAGAGTGTGCTTCTTTTTTTAAACTCAACCAACAATGAATGTTTCAAGCAACGTTCATTAGTGTTGTAAAAGGGATTTTATGGAAATCACAACGCTTCCTAATTTCCTTCTTTGACTTCGCATTACCCTTTTTTTCCTACGACTTGGGATGGTTGTCTTAAGGTTGGATCTCCTTGATTTTTCCCTTGACCTACAAGTTAAGTTTGCATTTTCTCAGCTTTTGTTGTAGATGATTTGCAAACCCAAATTCCTGCTTACTCTGTTGCTTCAATTTTTTCTCAATTTTGATAACATATCAACAAGAAACTCCTAGGGAGGAGATGTCCAAGAAATCCATCTTCATTTATATCTACCTATGTAGGCCACCATGATACTTTAAAACGAGGTGCTAGTCAGAGTTTTTAATACCTATCTTTGAGTGTAAGGTACAAACATTATTAGTGTACTCTAGCACCGTTCATTCTTTCTCTTGTCGCAGAGTTATCCATCTCATGTACTAGTCATCATAGTTCCCTATTGGGTAGAATTCCTCCTTGAAGGCATAAACAAAAGTGTCCCAAGTGGGTCCTACATTGAGTATTGTAAATGTGTCTTCATTGTGTCTCTCCCATTAAATTTCCACCAATATTTGACATGGGGAAGGGATTTTAGGAGCTCGAAGGTGATCTTCTCATTGTCGAAAAAGAATGGATAGAGTAAATAACCCTCCAACAGATTTAACCATTTCTCCAAAGAAGTTTCATCTACTTGGCCTTCGAATAAGGGGATATCAATATTAACGTGTGCCTTGAAGGGTGTTTGACCTCCATATTTGTCACTCGTTGAAGGTGCCTCAACCACTATTGACAACCATCAAAGGATCTAGGTGAAATTGGCCATCATCTCATTCCTCTGTTGTGCAAGTGCTTCCTCAAGAAACAACTTGATAGGAATTTCTACTCCATCATATATATTTTTGTTCACCATGGGGGCCCACTTGGGTTTGCAAGAACAATCTTTCCCAAGTGAAACTAGCTCGAGACCCAACTACTTGTAGCCTGATCTCATCGGTGACATGCAATGAGAAACAAGGAGAAAAATGCTCTAATACCACTGATCCAAGTTGTATAAGGAATGAAATGAAAGGTAGGAAAATAAATGAAATACACATATAGAAATATAGCAGAGAGCATAGTAATATAGTGGAATCCCAACTTCTATTGATAAATAAAATAACAAAATACTACAAAACATAAAGTGGCCAAAATGATGGTAGCTATCTCTAAAGGGAGAGAGATCACAACTACACACATTCATCAAAGACTGTTACAAGAGCCCGAAGGAATGACGTTTTAACATAAATAAAGAACCCTAGAGGTCCAAAACCCTAACCTATAATATGAAGTGCTAAAAGGTTTGTGCACCTCGAGATGGTTAGTTGGTACCTCAACTTCACGGGAGTGCAAATTTTGCATACAATGTCTAGTTGGGGTGCACAATATCCCATTAGAAAGAATTTTATTAGGATTACAACTTTTGGTCAAGGCCAAGGCATGCCATGGCAACTCTTGGCCCCTCAAATCACCAAAATACATAATTTTTGGACCTCAAAATGACCTTGGAAGTTTGGGACCAAAACAATCATAGAAAAATGCCAAAAAGATAAAGAACCATTGAGTCAATGGAAGAGGTGGGTGGCCATTGATATCCACTTGGATCATAATGGAAGATAAATCCATCATACCATATCATAATAGGGAATAATGGTTAGTCACGTAGAGATTTTCTTCACACTCATTTTCAAAATTGCCCTCTTCCAAATAGTTGTAAATTTCACTCCATTCCGTGCAGGTTTTCACTCCAATATTATGTGACATATCCAAAAAGAGAGATAACCTGAGGTTTTTACCCTCATCATCATCTTTGAATCTAGATCTCTTTCCTTTTCCCTTCTTTTTCTTATTGTCTATTATGATCCCACATTTGAAA
The DNA here is from genome assembly GCA_000404065.3 of Pinus taeda. Taxonomy (NCBI): domain Eukaryota; kingdom Viridiplantae; phylum Streptophyta; class Pinopsida; order Pinales; family Pinaceae; genus Pinus; species Pinus taeda. The sequence continues at coordinate 167,269 of APFE031298452.1, read as the reverse complement.
AAAATAAAACATAACCCAGATTATATTGATGTACTAAAAGAAAAATATCAAACCATTTACTTAGTGAAGGACTTCACTAACCAGAACTACACACACATTGGACTATTTTGTTATCCTTCTATAATTTGACTAGTTAATTGATTGGACTATTTTGTTATCCTTCTATTTTCGATGGCATTGGACAACCTCCCAATACTAATGGAATTTGTGAAACTTATAAGATCTGAGAAAAATTTTCCCATTAATTACTGTAGAACTATTAGTCTATTGGGACTTTAGGTATTAGGGTATCAGGATATCGATTTATTCATATGGTTGTAATATTTCTTGGTATTGACTACATCCAATAAACCTCTGTTAACTAGCAAACATTTTCCCATCAAACAATTATAGAAATAATTTGTTATCAAGACTTTAGAATGTTAGGTCTTTAGGCCTTGATTTGGTTAAGGGCTCAATACTTATCTAATTTTAATTAAACTCTCCTTAAATTAATATAAAATTCAAAAAAAAAAAAACTTAAAACCATATACAATAAAAACTTAAAATATCTATCCATAAACAAATAAAAAATGTGTAAGAGAAAAATTTTGTAAGACCCTATCTCATATATATATGAATGATTTCATACACAATAGATTACATGAAACAAAACACATTGCAATGAGTACGTATCAATTAAAATAGTTGAGTGATCACCATAGCTAATGTACATGTTAGTGCAATATTATTTGCTTATATTTATATAATATTATTTGTCTATAGTAATATTATACAATTTGTAGCATTACTTAACCTTATGATGTCTGCATCAATATGTGTATATTTCAAAAGCTCCAACATAACCAATGCCTTAAATAATTTGCTTGTTTTTCCTTGAAATGAGGTAACATAAAACTTCCAAAATAAAGAAAATGTTCATATATAAAATAAAAAAAACAATAATATAATCCACAAACATAAACTAACAGTTTAGAAAAAACACTTAGAAAAATAATTCAATCATGACCTTTTTTTCTTATAATCAATTACTGAAGAGTGAAAAATCAGAATGTCAAAAGACCCAAAGCTATATTATTAGGAAAGTTTAAATGGAGAACAATATGAGTTATTAGGAAAGTTTAAATGGAGAACAATATAATAAAATTGAAGAGAGCATTTAGCTCTCATTGGTAGCCCACTTGGTTGAAACCCTCTCCCCAAGTCATTGGTCCTCTTTCACGAGACACAGGTCCAATTCTCCTTGGGACCACTTAGAATGGGAGAGAGTGGTGTAAATTAGACCTATCTAAGAGTTGAGTGAGTGATGTAAATAAGACCTATCTAAAATCATTCCGAGGAAAAACACTTAGAATAAGAGAGTGAGTGGTGTAAATTAGACCTATTTGAGAAAGAACACCTAGAATGGGAGATAGTAGTGTAAAATACTTAGAATAGGAAAAAGTAGCGTAAGTTACACCTATCTAACATCATTCCAAAAAACACTTAAAAATAGAGGAAACTTGGGGAACCCATGCCAAAAATGGAGGGAAAAAAGGATCATGTGATAAACATAAAAGCATAAATAATATTAAAATTTATTTACTTAGAATAACCCAAAACTCAAACAACAAAATAAAATATCAGAGAAAAAATATCATAATTTTAAAATTTCAAAATATCATTAAAAAGCTAAACCATTATATTTACACATGGTTTTTTTTTCAAAATACAATTACAAATCCCACACAATGACCTTCTAGGCAAATGATGAGGATTGTGATGAAATGCTGGACACTAAATGGTAAATTCAAATACTTTGATTCGAGAGAAACAACATTACAAAATTCAGGGAAACTACATGATTGTCAATGCACTGAAGACATTATAAAGAACTAGATGCTTCACATTACAAGTGAAAAAGAACTAGATGTTTCACATTACAAGTATTTTTTACTTGGACATTGATGATATCATGTATCATTCTAAAGAATTCTTTTAGAGGTTTCAGAAGTATATTTTTGACTTGGATATTTAATGTTTTGACTTGGATATTGATGGCATTAAACGTATGATGTTTTTTTAACCAGTTGAATTTTGGATGAAATACAATACATTGTACAGAACTTAACAAATTTGAAAAACAATACATTATACAAAACTTAACAAATTTGGATGCTTTTTGGAATGGTTAGTTTCCAAAATTGATTTTCATCTTCAATTCCTTTGCCTTTCATACTTAACCCTCCCATAAAGTTTGTTTAAATTAAGACTAATAAAAACAAAACATTACACAAATTCACTGATTTACAGAAACTGCTGCTACTATCGACCTGCGTATCTCACAATTAAAATTATGGACTTCTGATCCTTCGTTTCAACTCTTTCCTGTCAAAATGAATCCAAATACCCAACCTAGAATTGGTAAAAATAATAGTAACTACAAGAACTAAAAGTAACTATGCCAAAATATTAATTGAGCTTAAATAACTTGCCTGATACGCTGAATGTCCAGAAACGCTGTAGCAAGCATTCCGCGGTTTTCTTCAGCTCTTCTGATAAGAAAAGGGATCACTTTCTCCACAGGCCCAAACGGAACATATTTACTCACCTCGAATCCTGCTTTTACTAAACCCAGCGATAAACTGTCCGCCATGCCCTTGATTTGAGCGAACTGTAACCCGCCCTCACCTTTTCTCGCAATTCCCAATTCTTCAGCCTTCGCAGCGGCCAATTTTGCTGACAAATTGTGGCCATAACCAAAAATTAAATCAAATCCTTATTCTTGAACAATCTCGTATGACCATAGTAAGAAAGTACCAAGAACAAGCTTACCGGACTCGAAATTATGTGTAGCTACTACCAGTGATGCCTCGCCCTTTGCAACTTTTTCCAGCAGCAATGAGGCGCAGGCGTTGTAACAGTTGCGTGTGTTTGCAATCCCAGAATGTACAGGTGAAGGGGCGCCCAATGACTTCGCCTCAGCATTTTCTCTTGTGATATAGGCGCCTCGCACAAGTTTCAGAGCCATTGAAATACCTTGCTTCTTAGCGGCTTCTGATGCCTCAATTAGACGGGGCAATGAGTCTTTCAAGTATGCTTGTAAAGTCCCATACACCAGAGGCTTCCTATGTCTGTTGAATTCGGAAAAAGCTCTGTAACTAAAATAATCAATTGCAGGCTGAACGATTTGGTACTCTGCATCTATCAGCAAAGGAAGTGAATGGGCTTGGCAGGCTCGGCAGAGCTGAAACAGCCTTTGTTCCGCTAAATTTAGGTCGCTTTCCTCGGTGGGACTCAATGGATTCGGCTCAGAGGAGGTGTGGTGAGTAGGACTTGAGGGGGCTAGAATTGGCAGAGTCTCTGCCTTCCACGGCAGGGTGAAGTCTGCATGGCAGTGCTGCCACCTCAGCAAGTGACTGATTCTTTCCAGAAGAGCTAGCGGACAGATGGCAGTGATCTTCACACACGCGAAACTCACCTGTTACACCAAGCCCGCCAAATTTAGCAGGCGACTTCTTACAAATGATTTAGTGGGACTTGGAGATGAGTACTTACAGATCCAAGCGGGAGCTGGGGCGTTGAATCGACAGTGGTGAGAAACTGGGTAAAATTGGCGTCACAGGCAGTGTTATCAGTGGCGTCTTCCATGCCGTAATTAAGAATGGCCTTCAAGCCAAGTGTCTGCATTCTTTTCAATGTGATGGAGACATCTGCAACGCTCTCTCCCGCGCAGTAATGAGAAAACACCGTCCGCTTCACGGCCGAGAGAAGTGGCACTCTGTAAGGCGCATATTCCATCAGAGGCAGCGTGAGAGCCTTTATGCTCAGATCCGCGATCGGCTCGCTGGAAATTAGATGGAGATTGAAGAGCGAAGAAATTAGCTCCTTTGTGGTTAAATCCGAGTATAATCCCTCTGCAAAATCGAATTTGGGGACGGCGGCGGTATTATTCGATGCGTTAATGGTTTCTCCCTGACGGATTTCAGGAGCCGTTGACGCAGCGGCAGAATCATAGCGCAGCGGTTTTGAAGACGAATTTAGGTTACGGGTAGTCATGTGACAGAATTCATGGCACTTTGTTGAAACTCTGCCGCTGTTCCTTTGTCTCAGGAAGAGGAGTAAGGACGCCATGCAAACTTGGGAATCTTGACTTACAGATGTATATATCGCCTCCCACCAAAATATTTGCAAGCCCCCGAAGATCTTCAAAGTCTGCTTGGGAATCTTGACTTACAGATGGATATATAGCCTCCCAGCAAAATATTTGCAAGCCCCCGAAGATCTTCAAAGCCTGCTGTGCATCGCACCATTTTTTGATAAAGCGTCAACTACAAGGGCTATAGAAATGCCGCTGCGGCTGCCACCCAATTCGTGTACAGCATTCATTTTTTAATAATAAGAAAATACCACCCAATTCGAGTACTGCATTCATTTTTAAATAGTAAGAAAATGAGGTTGCAAGCGACAAAAGAAATTCATCATGGGCATAAAGTGAAACCCAATGAATTTTCATGTTCCTATGAAAAAAATTATTACAAAATCGAATCCAGGAAGTAGCTATCGCCATTAAATTGAATCAGTTTTTTAATCCTCTTAATCTTCCCTTTCATCTCTTCACTCTTACAATTTATGGCTTTCCGAAGATTCATAAATTTGAGGCTCCTTCAAGGCTTATTATTAATACAATAGGTGGACCTACTCATCTTCTTGTTAAGTTTTTAGCTTTCACGCAAAAATTTCTTGATGTTCATACCAATTCTTCGCCTCTTTTTTTCAAGAGTAGAAGGATATCAAGTTGGAACGTGGAGATTTGTTGGTTAGTTTTGACGTTGTAACTTTATACACCAAAATTTCCATCCAAGAGGCCATTGATATCAAATCGCATCATTGACAAAGACATTGCCAAGTTAGTTGGCCTCTGCCTCACCTCAACTTTCTTTAGTTTCCAAGGTGAGTTCTATGAGCAAATGTGCAGTGTTGTGGTGGGGTCCCTCTTTCCCTTATCATTGCCAACTTGTTTATAGAAGATTTTGAGAACAAGGCTTTAACCTCAGCTCAATTTCGCCCTAAAAAGTGGAAGAGGTTTGTTGATGATACTTGTGTCATATGGCCTCATGGTGAAGAGAAGCTAGCCCTGTTTCTTGACCACCTCAACTCTCTTTCGGACTCCATCAAGTTCACGATGGAAGTCAAGGTGAATGGTTGCATTCCCTTTTTAGACATTCTCCTTTCAAGGATGGATGATGTTTCTGTCTGTCACCGAGTTTTTCGTAAGAAAACTCACACGGAACAATATCTCCATGCTAGCTCTCATCACTTTACGGGGTAGAAACTCAGTGTTCAAAGCACTCTTGCTACTCGTGCTCTAAAAATCTGTGATGATAGCCACCTTGAACAAGAGAAGTCCCATCTTCTTGAAATTTTTAGAATTAATGGGTATAGCAGATCCCAAGCCCTCAAGGCCTTTCATAAGGCCTGCAAAGTGCCTAGAGCTAAACCTGCTTGTGCTAATCCTATCTCCAAGGTTCATCTTGTGATGCAGGAAAGTGTTCCCTCTAAAATAGCTAAAATAGCTATAAATCAATAACTAATTAATAGATGTTTTTGATTATTTAAAATTATATAAAACTATTTAATTATTATTATTTATTAAAGAAATAAAGGCAAATTAATAAATTATTATGATAAATTATTAGTTGATAATATTTGATTAATCTATTTAAGGTTAACTATATTGAATATTAGCAAAAATAATTTGGAAAATAAATTAAGTCAGTTGAAGATTAGGAGAGATATAGCTGTTTCAATATTGAATTTGTTAATTCACTTATTAATTTTATTAATTATAGTTAAAAGGTATACGTGATAATTTAGTTTCCTATAAAATTAATTCATTCCATATATATAAATTATAATTTATATTATTATATGAAATATTAAAAAAATAATAAATGTTTGTTAAATTGATAATCTAATTAGTTAGATAGATATTTGACTTAATACCAAATTTAAGGAATCTGATTATATTGAATATGTAGCAAAAACTATTTGGAAAATCAATTAAAGTCATTGGAGAATTAGGAGGGAATATAGTTGTTTTTAATTAGTTTGTAATTTCGTTGTTAATTTTATTTATTTATATTTAAAGGTATAACATGCTAATTAGTTTCCATTTTTATAATTCCTTCATCTATGATTAGGTATAAAAATTATTGATCTATACATTATGTCAATTAATTAAGGTTTAAATTTCTTTTTAGTACCTATTCAAATAAAAACATCTTATTATTAATTTTAATCTAGAAGAAATGCAAGTAAGCAATTAATAATAAAATAATATACTAAAATAAAATTTCTTCTAGACTAAAATTAATAATAAAATAGTATACTAAAATACTGAATAAAAATCAAAGAGCAGAGAAGGAATAAAAAGGGAAACAAAGAATCCAAAAGATGAGGGGGAAAAAACAGAGAAGACCAAACTAAGAAGAACAACACAAGGGGTGGGGATGGGGGTGGTGGCGTCTAGGATGAAAGGGCAAGGATCCAACAACTGCTAATTTTCTAGCCGTCATCCCTATTAAGGTTGCTTGGCCTTTTTTTCAATTTCTATGGCTTCCCTAAACTTCTGTGATGAAAAGACGCAATCTTGCAATAACACGAGGGTTCTCAACACATTAGCGACTCGTGCCTTGAGAATATCTGATGAAAAGAAATTCGATAGAGAGCAAGCCCATCTCCTTAACCTTTTTGTTAATATTGGTTATAGTAGGCATCAAGGTCTGAAAGCTTTTCTTAAAGCCAACAATGGTCCCAAGGTTAAGAAAGACCCTAAAGATCGAGTCTCAGGGGTTCATCTCCCTTTCATCCAAGGGACCACTGATAAGATTGCAAGAATCCTCAGGACGCATAATGTTCCCTCAACTGTTAGACCCCTTAACACCATCTGTAGCTCCCTTAGATTGGTAAAAGACCTATTTAACCCCAAGGACATGAAAGGTGTCTATGTTATTCCTTGTTCCCGTGGGACCCCCTATATTGGTGAGTCTGGACGCTCTATTAATCTAAGGATTCATGAGAACTCAGCAGACATAAAACATGGGAGGACCCAGTCTTCTGCCTCTGCCCCTTGTGTTGTTCTTCTTAGTGTGGTCTTCTCTATTTTTTCCCCCTCATCTTCTGGATTCTTTGTTTCCCTTTTTATTCCTTCTCTGCTCTTTGATTTTTATTCAGTATTTTAGTATATTATTTTATTATTAATTGTTTACTTCCATTTCTTCTAGATTAAAATTAATAATAAGATGTTTTTATTTGAATAGGTACTAAAAAGAAATTTAAGCCTTAATCAATTGACATAATGTATAGATAAATAATTTTTATACCTAATCATAGATGAAGGAATTATAAAAATAGAAACTAGTTAACCTATTATATCTTTAAATATAAATAAATAAAATTAATAATGTAATTAACTAACTAATTAGAAACAACTATATTTTCTCCCAATTATTCAATGACTTTGATTTATGGTTTTAGCTACATATTCAATATAGTTAGATTCCTTAAATTTTGTATTAAGTCAAATATTTATCTAACTAATTAGGTTATCCATTTAATAAACATTTATTAATTTTGCTTATTATTTCAAAATACAATAACAATATAATTTTTTATATAGTTTATATAGTTTTAAATAATAAAAAAGGTCTATAAATTAGTTATTGATTTATGGTCATTTTTAATTGAATATAAATGGTTACATTTTAATTAATTAACTAATTATTGTTAAGGATCTTTATTTCTTGGTCCAGTCTAATCCCTAGGGACTCCTATATAGTATAAACCATTGTCCACTAGTAAGCCTCTCACGCAACTGCTGATGATTTTTGTTTTGTGATTATTCTCGGGCTTTGTGTTGTTTGTTTGTGATGTTTTTGGGATTGTTTATGGACTCTTAACCTATTGTATTGCCAATGGGCCAATATTAATCTAATGGGTCGTTTTTTTTTCTAAACCACCTAATTTTTGAGTTTGTATGGTGCTCGTGGTGAATGAACTTGTGGCTTTTTTTTTTTTTGTGTCGTACCTCTTTTTATAGTAAGAACTAAAGGAAATATTTAGTTTTTTTTTTTTAAATTGCCTTATTTTATTTACGGAATGACATTAGCTCTATGTAAAATTTCTTTACCGAGCTAGGTGCCTACACAACTTCAGAGTTGTGAAAGAACTTGTTGAGATTGTTCGAGATTAGTTCTTAACTATTGTCTTTTGTTTGAAAGTGTTTGACAAGCCTCTTATGGATCTAGTTGCCTCTAGAATTTCAACTTTGTGAAAAGACTGGTTGAGATTGTTTAAGATTAATTCTGAGTTATTGTCTTATGGATCTTGTTGTCAGATATTTTAATTAGTTTTATAGAATTTGCATTAATATTTTATTTGCCTTTTGAAATTGTTTAAGATAAAAGAAAATTACCGTATAGAAAGCATTACAACATCAATATTTTCTTAATTTATTAGTTCGTTTATTGCACCTAATAAAAACAAATTCTTGAGCGTTTGTCTCACTGTAATAAGGTAGAAACATTTTCTGGTTTGGATGTATAGTACTAGGATTTTGATTCCAATGTCCAGATACTATAAGTCCAGCAGTACGTATGGCTACTAAAAACACTTTGTTCATCCCTTCATGTATGTCTTCATTGATTTTTACTCTAATTTAACTATACTTAGACCATTGGGGCTTGACTGGGGGAAATACCATACACTTGGGTTCATATTGGGGGATATATATTGAGGAAAAAATGACATAATATATTGAGAATATATTAGGGGATAAAGGGTTTTTATATTAGGTATAAAAAATGGAGCTCAAAGTTAATGAAAAAATATAAAGGCGTATAAAAATGTTAATGAAAAAATGCATACCTATAATATCTAGTGAAAATAGGGATTTCTTAAATTGGGAAGGTGTATTGGGTTCATATTGATAGGGGGTTAACTAATGTGACTTTTAGAGGTATTTTCCAATATGTAGTCAAATTAGGGGTGTTATTTAGTATACCACGAATGCACATGATATGTCATAGGTTCATTGAGTGAAGCCCCCATGACTTAGACTAAGCAAGAGTATCTACAATGTACCCTTGTTCAAATGTGGCAGTTAGTCCATACCTTTCAAAGTTAAATAATTAAAACTAAGCGCCAGGGAATGGTAGTTATGTTGCCTTGTTTCTATTTCAAATTCAGAGCTATCATTGCACTTACGGTCATCTTACCTAAGCTTGGTCATCATTATAATTGATGGTCCTCTACGCCATCCTTATGTTAACTTTAGACAATTTCATATCCATGCACCCTCCACTTGCTTTTACATCTACTTGGAGTGATATTCTCAAATAAGGTTATGGGAATATGCTACCCATACCTGTTGTTATCCATCTGTTCTTTTTTTCTTTTAGGATGTCATGTTTTTCTATTATTCCTTTCTAAATAGAAAGAAATTCCCCATAACTAATCTTCCTATTTTGATAGCTAGGGAAATGCAATGATACAACTATTCCTATTTTGATAGCTAAGGAAATGCAATGATACAACAATTTAAGTTTGTGTACATTTTTTCTTGAGTTTTATAAGGGAAATAATTATTTAACAGCTTAATTTTTATTGAATTTTTAAAAAACGACAAAAGAACTATCACGGTAATTAGCAAAAGAATTGTAATGGAGGAGATATTGGTGGAATCAAAATAAATTATAAAGATTTTCCAATAACTTATTATTCAATATTTTGCATACATACACAATAAAAACCAACTTAAAAATTCCATAAATCTAAGGAAAAATTAACCCCTTATTATAGATTTTAGAGTCTAGTAAATTTTCTTTATCATATCGATTGTGACAAATTGACTAGTGGAATATCTACAACAATTTGTGGATCATATTGGTAACAAAGCAAGTGCATTTGTGTATTTTGTGGGAAGTTGTAGGGGATATAGATCGGTTTAAGTAGAAAGTCATAAAACTATATCCATGGTCAACAAATCTATTAATAACCATCAAGATGTGACAAAAGAGAGGTTCTCAAGGATGGAAGAAAAGGTGATAGATATCGGTTGTAACATGAATATTCTTTTGGTAGATTTGGCGAACAAGTTGGGAATAAAATATTATGAAGTTCCAACTCAAGGGTCAGATGAGAGGGAAATTTGGGGATTGGGAAGAACCAGAGAGGGAGTCTAAGAAAGAACTTCAAAAGGAACAATCTAGCTTGAGTGCCATGAACCATTCATAGTACCTATTCAAGATGGAAGCAAAGGTTGACATCAAACCATATCAAGGTGTGGTTGACACTTCAAATTTCAATTGGTTGTCGTAGTTAGAGTCTTATTTTAGTTTTTAATGCATATAGGAAGAATAGAAAATTTCATTTGCTCATCTAAAACTAGAGGGACATGCCTTGACCTAGTGGGAAAGCCACATAGAAACCTTGAGACTGGAGGTAGATCCTCTAGTGACTAAGTGATAGGATTACAAAACTCTCATATAGTCATAGTTCTTCCCTATTTGGTATGTAGAGGACTAGTGGATATAGTGGCATTACTTTAGACAAAGACATGGGTCGAGTCTCTAAGAGTACACCAAGAAATTTAAGAAGATGGCAATAATGTTGGGTTTATCTCCAAAGAATCCATACATACTCTTCAAGTATTTAGGGTGGATACACAACCATTTGCATAAGAAAGTGATGTTGTTCAAACCAAGAATGGTGGATGAGGGTTTTGTACAAGCACAATTCTTGAGGAAAACATGCTAGAAGAAAGGGAAATCAACTGGGTCAAAGCAGAAGGAGCAACAGAAAGCTTTCGAGGGGAAGAATAAATTGAACAGGGAAAAGGAAAAAAATACAACAACCACATCACATCAATACAAATATACAAGAAAAAGTTACATCCATTGTAACATTGATGGTCATACAAAGGAGAAGTCTTGGAAGTTACGCCTAGAGCTCAACCTAAAGAAATGAAAGAAAGATGTTAAGAAGAAAAATATCATGGCCACAAATTCAAGGAATCAAGTGGAAATTAGCTATGATATCGATGAGAAGATTTTTGTACGTCATTGCAAAAGGAGGTGAATCTAAGTAGCCTTTAAACACAAGATGAGAAGGAAATGACTCGAATCTTCCATATAAAGTTACAGATAAAGAAGAAAAAATTGATGCTCTATTCGAATCAGGATAAAAAATGAATTTCATAGCAACAAATCTATTCAAGAAACCAGGACTGGAGACTCGTGACCATCCTAGTCTATATCCATTAGGATGGGTCAACAAGGAGGAAGAGGTAAAGGTAAAAAACAATACAGAACCAAATTTCTATTAGTTTTTATTTTATTGATGAAGTAAAGTTGGATGTAGTTCCACTTGATGTATTAGAGTTATATGTGGGATTCCATATATATATGGGAAGTGATCTTCATGTAGAGAGCCAACCAGTACCACCTCAACAAGGATAGAAAATCATTTATCATAAATGTGCACAAGGGAAAGTCAAAGATCTCATTGGTAAGTGCTAACCAAGGCAAAACATTGATTAGTATTAACAAGAAGTATGTTTTATTATTTTTAAGAGAAAATTAGTCTATAGAAGAGTCCATGAGAGATAATTCATCTGTAGAGATTAATGAATAGAAACAATAATTGGAAGAGTCATTATAGGCATATAGGGGCGTGTTCTAAGATCCTAAAGAGATATCACTCAAGATGGAAGTAGAGAAAATGACCTATCTATTTGAAACATTTGGCTATGTAGGTAATCCATTATAGAGGCAAATGAAGTGATAAAGTGGTTGAAACAACTACTAGAACAAGGTTTTATTCAACCAGGTACCTCACCATGTGGGTCACCCATTATAATTGTGCCTAAGGAGGATGGGACTTGAAATATGTGCATTGGTTACAGGGTTGCTACATGCCATTTTGTCACATCTGCCCAAAATGCCTACAAACTGGATCAATCAACATCCATGAACACTTTTTCATAATCCCTTTGCAAATCCCTAAGCATCATTTCTCCAAGAAGTCTAAGTTTTTGGGTCTATCTGCTCAAAAATCATGTTTTTAGGCCCAACACACCCTGTATGCATGTCCACCTACATTGGGTGCAAGTTTCATACCTAAGCACCAACACAAGTTGCTCCATTTTGTAGGTGCGCTAATTCTATAATTTCAGGAAAACTAAAAATAATTTTGAATCTTCTCCTTCCAAAAGCTTCTAGGGTGGTTTTAACCATTTACCATGGATAAAGATCTTGAATTCCTATATGATCCTACTCTAGTGATCTTATCTCTTATCCCTTGAGCTTATCCTTCCTCATAAGTGGATCTCAAGCCTAGATTGGTAAATCCTAAACTACCATGTTTACCCGATAAATTCACTACCTCCCATGGAGTCTGTGTTGGATTTTAGAGATTGTTAGTGCCCTTATTTTGTTACTTTGAGCTTAATGACTCATCATTCATTTGCATTAGGGTTGAATGTGAAGGTTCACTTTGTGACAAGGAAGGACAAGTCAAGTGGGGAGACACATTTACAAAGTCAGATTTTATATATGGTTGTAACTCTCTCCTTTATTTATTAATACAAAAGGCATCATGTTTTCCTATACTTGTGTTATGCTTATGCTCTTGTATTTCAATGACATGTTGACTCATTGAATAAAGATATTTGATTATGATATGTGGATGTTGTAGTTTCTTTGCTTGTTTTATTCATTGTTACGGGTTCCATTTATAGCTCGTGGAGCTAAGATTGGAACTTAAAAGCGAAGAAGAGAGAATGGTTTTCTATGAATTCCAGGTAGGCTCCTTTTCCACATTCCAATTTCTTTAAGGAAAGCATTGGTTCTTTTTTTCCTTGGTTTTTTTAGATCAGACCACTAAATCTAGGGAATTCATTTTTTTTCGCATAAGTGAATTTTCCATATAAAAAATTGGCAACTCCACTAGGGAACAATATTTCGCTTAGTGGTTTCCTTGACCTTACCATCTTTGCACCTCTCAAAGAAACCTTAATCGACTTATTCAGACAATGATTGACCTTAGGAAAACACCTTTTTGAGGTTCGTTAGGTTTCTTGTGTCGTGTTTTAGTTGAAATAGCCTCAACGCATTCCTTGTTCTTAGATAGAGCGCACCATTGCATCTATTTCTTCTTTGTACCTATGCTACAGTGCACTAGTTCCTATTCCGCACCTGCACTAATCTTGCAGGAAGAAAAGAATTGCATTCCTTTGCTTTTCTCTTTGATCTACTTTGGTCCAACAAGTTTTCTTTCCGTCTCTGAATTTGTCTTTGACTCTTAAAAGCCTTCATTATTCTTTCTTTTGATTTTATTAGCATTTGATGAGAATTAATTTATATTTTTCTTTGTTCTTATCAATTACGTCTTTTAAGAAAATTTAGCTTGATTATTGATTGGCTTGAAGAAATTTGTATTACGATAATATTATGTGGGATTTATTTTATCGGTGATCTAGTTGCATCTTAGTTTTCATTGCATTTGAAAACTAAGAGGAAAGAAAAGAAAAGGAAAAATCATTATTTGCATCATATAGGGATTTTAACTTAAATTGGAACAGTTGCATTTATAACATCTACTTAGGAAGCTTTGTTGGTTGCATTATTGTGTGTTTCATTACTCTTTGTTTCTTCCCTCCTGTAGATAGATTTTCATTGAAAAGTAAAAATTTCTTATTATCATTCAAGATTGCATTATAGGGAATTCAGGTGAACTCGTGGTGAGCCTTGAAACTGAAACATAATCAAAGATCAACTCCAAAATTTAATGAATCAACCCAAGAATAATTTGTAACATTTAATGACAAACATAGAGGTATAGGCTAAAGACGTGTTCCAGCATTTTTAAATGTAGGAGTTGTCATTCTTTGTTTGTGTTACATTCTCGAGGTAGTCGGTATTCCACGTACATAAGTATATCATATTTTTCTCCACGTACCTTTGGGTATATCAGATGGTGTTCTACATATGAAAAGTATATCAAAATATTTCCCATCGTACAGGACACTTTATACAACACTACTACAGACTACGCTTCCACATACCTCCGGGTATATTTTAGAAGTCCCTTATAGGTTGTTATCCTACCATAGGAAACTTAGTCGGTTGCCCTGTTTTATATGATACATCAAATACAACATTCAAGGAGATTTCCTGCACGTACTAGAAATGGTATTCTGCAATTCACAATGACTTGGTAAACCTTTATTCCTAGTCACCCCTTTTGTTATTTTTGTTTTTGTTCTAAAATTAATTAATTAAGTGTGAAAAATTCTCGCTTTATACTCCTTATTAGACCATAGGTTGAGTCTAATGGCAACAGTCTCATAGACTTCCAATCAAGGAACCCCCTGATGGGAATCCTAGTCCTTTTCCTCCTTTTGGAAATAGTGGTGCTCCTTATATGGCAATGTTGTTCCTTCCTCGATTTACCATTGGTTTACCTATTTGGTTTTTTTCAACCCCCTTCACTCCAAATGTCTCGATTTCTCCCCAACCAGGTTCTCTTCCTGGACAACCGAGTCCTCCACTTGAAGAAAATCAACCATGAGTTAATCCTCACGTTGGCCCTTTTCCTTCTTTGCCTGTTCGATCTTCTTCCTCTTCATCCTCTTTGTCTGGTGAATGCCTCACAATTAGTAACCAAGTGGATAAGAAGAAGAAGAAAAGGAATATTAAGAAGAAGAAAAATAGGCAAAGGGGTAACCAAGCAGTCATTGCTACTAATGCAAATAATGTCGAGAACCTCTCCAACAAAGCCCCTAAAGTGAAATTTCCTTACAAGCTTTGTAAGGGTAACTACCTTCTTAGATATTGCATGGAGATTGCTTTAGTATTCCACTGGTAATAGAAGTGTGGTCCACAAGCCCTTTTCATCATCCCTTGTCATCAGCTTCTGGAGATCACGCTGATGATAAACCATCAACTTGTGATAATAAGGTCCGTGGGATGAAGGGGAAAGTTAGTTTCCTTGTAGTTTATGTGAAGGGAATCATCCTATTCACCTTTGTCCATATATGGATGAAGCATTAAAAGTGGTGGAAAGCCTTATAGCTTCTCATCCACGACTTCTGATTGGTTACTAAAAGCTTTTTCCCAATCCTCAACTAATTGATGAAGTGACTAATCAAACTCCATATTCATTCAATCCCACATTCTCTAAACATGGATCCTATGAGTCATTTTCCAACCAACCATTGGTTGAGAAAGTGGATAACTCAACTCTATCCTCATCCAATCCCACTCTATTTGAATGTGAATCTCATAAGTTCATTTCCAACCAACTATTGGCCAAGAAAGTTGTTGACCCGATTCCACCTTCAGTCGATCACACTCCTCCCGTAGAGAGTGATGCCCATACTGCTCAAGTTCTTCTAGTTTCTTCAGGCCGTATAGAATAAAGGGACATTTCTCTCGTTCCTACAGGGCCCATTCCAAGTAATCTAGTTGTTTCCTTTGATTGGAATAATTTGACGGGACCTCGTATCCCTTCTTGCTTGCCCTTCCAAATCATAGTGGAGGTTTGTAATATGAAAATACCTAACACTTTTTTTGATGAGGGGTCTTCTATTAGCATTCTATCCACAACTGCTTGGAAATATTTGGGTTCCCCTTTGCTTGTATTTGCCACTTCAAATTTTTCTTCTTTTAATAGAAGAACCAATCAATCCTTATGGATCCTTCCTAAGTTTTATGTTACCTTGGGAAGAAAATTGTATGTATTGTTGTTGTGGTTGTCATGGGCCCCTTAGATTTCAATTTTCTCCTGGGGAGATACTGTTTATGCTATGAATGTTTTTGTTTCCATACTTGTTCGAGTGATGTGCTTCCCACATGATGGAAGGATTGTGACAATCGATCAACTTTCATTTGTTGGTCCTAATTTGACTGTCAATCATCTTACTTACCTAAGTGTTTCAAATATGAAAGTTCTATCTCCCTAGCCACAGGTTAATTATGTGGAAACCTATACCATTCCCTTACCTATTGTTGAAGAGGAGCCAATCATTGTTTGATCAACTTATTTTGACCTAGATCCAGTAGGAGATACCGTGAGTCATTTATTATGGGCATTGGAGCCTAATCTTTCTTTCAGATCCCTTGATATTTATCATTTCCTAAGAATTGTTCTCTCATCTGATGATAACCTCTTGGAAACTATGGTCTCTTACAGGCGATGATCAAGGAATAAGGGACTGGAGAAGATTTCCTTGTCTTCTGTCGAGCTCGTTAAAAAATGAAACAAGCTCCCATGAGCATAGTTCCTTTTCTTGTGTCAAACTCGTTTAAAAATGAAAAGAGGTGTCATGAGGATATTTCTTTTCTTGTATCAAGCTCGTTAAAAGATGAAACATATCCCCTTCCAATTAAAGTCTTTGATTAGATCTCGTATATTCCCAGTCTCTCCTTTTGCTTGATCTCGTAAATGAACTTTCATTCCATCCACCTATTAGTAACTAGTAGTCTACTTCGGTGAATGAAATGAATCTTGGGGGGCATGTGACTAGAATTGAATCATTATGCCAGGGGCATGCAAACTTGTTTCAAGCATAATTTTCCTCTGTTTCAAACTTGTGCAAAAATGAAGCCAATTTCAAGCATAGTTTCCCATGTTTCAAGCTTGTGTAAAAATGAAACCATTCTCATCCTATCCCTCATGATTTCCATTTTCATTAGCCTCTTTTTCCATGAGAGCCTTGGTTTTCTCATTCCATTGCCATCTTCTGCTTGGCCGATCATTCACTTTCACTTGGTTCTTTTACCATTTCCTGAGGAATAGTTGTGATGAGTGATTAGAATTTCCATAATGGCCCTTTATACCACTCCTTCCTCAAGGAGGAATCCTCTTTTAGCTCTTTTTAGAATTCCAAAACGTGAAAATATTTCAAGCACTTGTCTTTTCGAACTCATTAAAGTAAATGAAAATATGTCTACTCAGTATGAGTTATAAGTTTAACTCTTTTCCAGACTAGGATAGACTATTTATGAAAAAGAATACTTTATTCAAACATGACTAAAAGGTTCTCTGGGGTATCATTTTTTTCTTTTTTGGAGTCAAGAGATAACTTTACAAAAATGAACTTTTGGAGTTTTTTTTCACATATTTTTGAAACTCTTTAAACATGAAAAAGGAGTCGAGTTACACCTCTTTTTTTTTTGGTAGATAAGCACCCACGGGGGATTTGAAGCAATGACCTATCGCAAGGAGTGCCTTAACAGTGCACCCTTTCACTGTCAATCCAAAGCCCCGTGGGCAAGTCGAGTTACACCTTCGTTGGACTCGTAAAATAATAAAAAATATCGGGCTCATCGAACATGATGGGACCGAACTAATCCTTTTTAGGGTTTGTTAAAAATACTCAGAAGGATTCATTCAAAGGATGAACTTATAGATCAAGCATATGTTATCCTCCTCATCTTGTCAAAAATAAAGAGGCACTGACCATAGATGGTTGGGGAAATTAGTAAAACATGGTACTTAAACTATTAATAGCAGTGAATCGCTCTTGAACATGACACTATAGGTTTTAACCTCGTATAGAAATTACCTGCATACGAATTCTAAAACACTGAAAATAAACAATGCGATGGAATAACACATAAAACACATATACATAGAGATTTTCCTCTGGATCCCAAAACCGGGACTACGAGCTTGATTGTTCATTATGTTCCTTTCAATGTTACAATACATATTTATACATGTCAAAGCATCCAATACCATGGACCGAAAACCATCGCGCCCAAAACCATGTGCGAAAATCATGCACAAAACCATAAGTAGGTCCGCCCAACCTAATATAGGGTCCAAAAAACAAAATTTTCCCGGGTGTTGCCTCAGACCCCATAGAGGGGGGTTACCTACACCCCTGAAACACCCTATGACCCCCCCACTACGCAATCGGCACAATGAAGGGGGGGATCCACCCCCCCTGTAACCCCCTAATTAACTATGTGGGCTAGTTGTGGAAAGAATATAACACAACCCAACATTCTCCCACTTGTTGTTTTCTTTCCACAAGGGGGCACAAGAGAGCTTAGTCATTTATCCAGCCCTGCAATGCCCATTGTTTCTCTACACCAAGAGAACTTCACAGAGCTCACAAATTTTGTCAATGCATCTGCAGTATTCTTCAAACTATCCATGTTTACCAGCAACACCTTTTTGTCTTCTATCATATCCCTCACAAAGTGATATTGAACATCAATGTGCTTTGTCTTTGATAGATATGCAGGGTTCTTTTTCAAGAAAATTGCATTTTGGCTGTCACAATCTATCCTTATAACTCCTTGTACTAACCCCATACTTGAACACAATCTCTGTAACCAAACTGCTTCCTTGCTTGCATGAGTGGCTGCCATGTATTTTGCCTCTATAGTTGATAGTGCCACTACAGATTGTTTCTTACTCATCCAACTGACTGCACCTCCAAATAGGTTAAACACATACCCACTTGTAGATCTTCTCTGATCTAGATCTCTAGCCTAGTCTGCATCAACAAAGCCACGAATATCCAATGCTCTGTCCAATCCTGGTCTTCCCTAGTAGCACAAACCATAATCACTAGTGCCACACAAATACCTCAAAAATTGCTTCATTGTTGTCTAGTGCTCCTTCCATGGTTTTGACATAAACCTGCTCAATACTCCAACTGCATGTGCAATGTCTGGTCTAGTACAGACCATTGCATACATTAGGCTACCAAATGCACTTGCATATGGAACATGGGACATGTCCTCTTCCTCTTCTTGTGTCTTGGGACACTGTACAGCAGATAACTTCACACCTACAGGAATATGAAACTTCACCGGTTTACTATCCTGCATATTAAACCTTTGTAGTATTGTATCGACATACTTCCTCTGGTTTAACCAGAGCTTCCTCTTTGCCTGATCTCTTTTAATATCCATGCCCAAAATATAGTTTGCAACACCAAGATCTTTCATGTCTAATTTGGAGGACAATTGGGTCTTCAAATCCTGGATAATTTCTTTTTCATTTCCAACCAGTGACATATCATCCACATACAAGACCAAATAAATAACATGGTCACCAATTAATTTAAAATACACATAGTGATCTACTTTGCTTCTAGTGAAGCCAAGTCCCCGTATGAATGTATAAAATTTCTGATACCACATCCTTGGTGACTGTTTTAACCCATACAGAGACTTCTTTAATTTTCATACCAATTGTTTCTTACCCTTCACCATAAAGCCTTCAGGTTGCTTCATGTAGATTTCCTCTTCCAGATCCTCGTGAAGAAATGTTGTCTTCACATCCATCTATTCTACCTCAAAATCAAAAGAAACAACAACAGATAAAAGTAATCTAATATAATTTACCTTGGCAACAGGAGAAAAAATATCACCAAAATCAATTCCTGGCACCTAGGAATAACCTTTTGCTACCAACTGAGCTTTGTATTTCTCCACCTTTCCTTCTGCATTTGTCTTCTTCTTGAACATCCATTTGTTGCCAATGGGTTTCCTTCCAGCTGGCAACTCCACCAGATCCCAAGCCTCATTTTTGTGCAAAGATGCCATTTCATCAACTATGGCCTCTTTCTAGAGTTTTCCATCCTCTGAATCTATTGCTTCCTTCACAGTTCCGGGATCATTGTCAGTAACAGATAAAGCAAAATTTGGACAGAAAGCAGATGGACTATACCTTTCCAGCTTCCTTCTTTCTCAAACTGATCTTCTCACACCCAGAGTTTGTGGCTCTTCATCTTCTAATTCCTCCTCTATTGTAGAGTTTTATTCTTCCTCCTTAAGCTCAAACACTATCTTCTCAGGTTCCTTTGGTTGGACTTCATGTTTAATAACATCTTTCACCTCACTAAACACCACATCTCGGCTATACACAACCTTCCTTGTTACTGGGTTCCAAAGCTTGTAACCCTTTAAACCATCCTTTTACCCTATAAAGATGCACTTTTCAGATTTACTATCCAACTTAGTTCTTTTCTCCTTTGGAACATGTACATATGCATCACATCCAAATACCCTCGGATATGAAAGAGAGGGCTTCTTAGCAGTCCATACCTCTTATGGAGTCTTATCCTCCAACGCTGATGAAGGTGATTTGTTGACCAGGTAAAATGTTGTCTCCACTGTCTCTGCCTAGAATTCCTGTCCTAACCCGACACCACTGAACATGCTTCTTGCCCTTTCCATCAATGTCTTGCTCATTCTTTCTGCAACTCCATTTTGCTCAGGCGTGTATGGAGTAGTCTTCTACCATGCTATACCACACTTCTTACAAAATTCTTCAAATTCCTTACTGCAAAACTCTCCACCATTATCTGTCTTCAACACCTTTATCTTCTTCTCTGTCTGGTTTCACCTAAGCCTTAAATTCTTTAAACCTGTCAAAGACTTCAGATTTCTTCTTAAGGAAATATATCCATGTATTCCTTGAGAAGTCATCTATAAATGATACATAGTACACAGACTTACCCAGTGATGGAACTTTCATAGGTCCAAACACATCACTGTGCCCAAGCTCTAATATCTGTTTCATCCTCTTACCACCAGAGGGGAAACTCACCCGATTCTGCTTCCCATATACACAATTTTCATAGAAATCAAAATCCAGAAAGCTATTACTCATACCTTCTACCATACCTTTACCATGACGTATTCAAAGGCCCTTCTCTCCAATATGTCCAATCCTTTGATGCCGCAGCATGGTCTTCTCTCCAGAGACCACTAGATTTTCTGCTCCATTTTCAGGAACCATAGAACTATTGCACCCGTCAACAATAGTGCTACCTTGCAACTTGTACAAAGTTCCAATCCGAACTCCCTGCGTCAATACCAGTGCTCCTCGAACCATCTTGCAGGTATCCTTCTCGAACACTGTCTTTACACCTGCATCATCCAAATTGCTTACAGTAATCAGATTTATGGCCAATGCAGGAATATGAAGAACACCCGGAAGGGTTCTAACCCTTCCACCTTGCAACTTCAACTTTACTTTTCCGCGACCAATGATTCTAGCCTTCCTATCATCTCCTTAGAAGACATCACCACCATCGTATTTCTCATACTCGCAGACCACTCTCTATGGGGAGTGAAGTGAAAGGATGCACCTGAGTCAATCAACCATGCCTCATAATCTACATGTGTACTT